>JAFLHD010008935.1:0-33874 GCA_018856295.1 Blastosporella zonata
TATCTCCAGTCTCTCCCGAAAATATCGCCATAGGAGTAAGAGTAAGATCTCTGACCTCACCGCATGCATGCAAGCACGTCATTTGTGGCACAGATTGCTCAAGGTCTCCCAGAAGTTAATAAGCTGTAGCTCAACCAGCTTACTGTTCCCATTCATTCCCTATGGTCAATCTCCGCCAAGTTGTCTTCTCACTTCTGGGTATGCGTCTTCCCGCCTACGACGTGCCGGAAGTACATCGCGAAAAGAGTATAGCCATTATTGGTGCGGGAAGTGCAGGACTAGCAATGCTGAAGAGTCTTGTCGACCTCCCAGAAGCAGCTGCGTGGAACATTGTTCTATTTGACGAAAGAGATAACCTCGGTGGTGTTTGGTGGGCTTTGATTAAGCCTTCCTGACCGTTATATTGAACCTTGGATAGGTTGCCAGACCCATATCCTGCCGCTCCCCCAAGGATTCCAAAAACTCCGTTGTATCCCTTACTGCATACAAACACCCCCATTCCATCCATGACTTACCCTAAATTTCCGTTCCCGAAGGGCACTCACCTATACCCCCCTCACGAGGACATTCAAGCATATCACACACGCTTTGCAGAACACCACAACATTACACAGTTCATTCGCTTCAAACACCAGGTTTTGAAAACGTCGTGGAACGGCAATGAAAGTGCTGGTTACTGGGATATCATGTACCGCGACGCGTTAGGAAGGCCACGCCAGGGAAGCTTCGACCATCTCATTGTTGCAACAGGCAACAATCATCTACCTCGAATCCCTACTTGGCCAGGACAAGACACATGGCTCCGCAATAGCTCGAAGCACAAGCGCGAACTTTTACACAGCGTCTGGTACCGCGGGCCACAAAAGTATGCCGGTCTCCGCATACTGATTGTTGGCGCTGGATCCAGTGGTCGAGACATAGGATCACAGATTGTACCACTTGCTGAAAAGGTGCGCTCTGTTCTGGAATTTAACACTGATCTTACCTTAGCATCTGATAAAACGAATTTTTAGGTATATGTATCCCTGAGGCATGACCCCGATCCTATACTAGTTGGCCCCATCCCCGAAGGTGCCATTCCAAAGCCTGGATTATCGCACTTTACAGCTGAGGGAGTGGTTTTTTCCGACGGATCGATTCTGGACGTAGATACCGTCCTTCTTGCCACCGGCTACGAAATTCGAAAGCCGTTTTTAGAGGAAGGGGGGGTTTTGATTACTGACCGCCTGGCTCGAACCTTGAATGCGCACCCAAATAAACTCGTCACCAACACCCACTATGTCTTCCCATTGCACCAGCACATCTTTTCATTGGCACCTTCTTATCCCATCAACGCCTTGGCATTCATAGGGCTTCCTAGTGCTATTGCCAACTGCCCGTCAGATATTGCGCAGAGCATGTTTGTCGCGCATGCCATCCTCAACAGCAGTCTATTGCCGTCCCGTGATGAGCTGCTCGAAGACCTGGCTGAGCGAGAGGACCGACTTCGAAAGGCTGGGTATGACCCGTACAGCATCGGTCACAGACTTCCGACCGATACATCTAGTGATTACCAAGACGAGCTGGTCGACTATTTGAAGGCTCAGGTCCGTTCATTTCGTCCCCGAGAGAACTGTTGACTAATTCATTTTCTCAATTAGAGGGCTCTTCCAGATGACGAGGAGAAATTCGTGGAGCCCTGGAGAAGAGACATCTTCAATTATCATCACCTCAGAGAGGGATGGAAACGCATAGAGCGGTTAGGGACGCAGAAGGCGTGGTTAGAAGGCGTCGAAACTGAAGTTCAATGGTCAAGTCTCATGAAACGTGTTAATGAATGGCAAGAAGAGTGGGAGAGATCGCAGGGGGTACCCTTTAGTCCCGACTTGGACCTTTTAGGATAGTTTCGTGTACTTAACTTTGTTGTGTTTCAATTGCACGTGCATATTTTCTGGACCCGCCCTAAATCAAGCTCTTCCAAGCGCCCATAAATTCGAGTTTGCTTTCTGAAACACACCTAATGGTCAGTATTCAGTCGCCATTGTCCATCGCCCCTCCCTCTATCTGTCTAATGCCGCATCCCTAGCCCTCGAAACCTACGATTGAGCGGGGTGAATGGGATCGTCAATTGCACGAAGTGCAGGTTTCGAAAAAGTGAGTAGCATTTTCCCAGCACTTTCTTTCTTTCTCCAAAGATGAACAACAATTGGGAATCTCTCTGAATTAATCAATGAAGAGTAAGATCAATTGCATATAATATCTGAATTTGCCTTTCTCGCCATGACTCTGATTATTGCAATTTCGATGCTGACTGTTTTTTTTAGTGACTTGAACCGCCTTATCATGGACTACCTTGTGATCGAAGGCTACAAGGCGGCAGCAGAGGAATTCAGCCAGGAAGCTGATATTGCGCCACCTGTCGATTTTGAGAGCATTGAGAGCAGGATGAGCATCCGCGAAGCGCTCCAGCGAGGCGATATCGAGGATGCCATTACAAGAGTCAATGATCTGAATCCCGAGGTGAGCCTGCGTTGATTTTGTATGCGGTTGGGCGGCCAGAGTCCAAGGATTAAACCGTTTCATGCACCACTCTCAGGCCCTCGGGCCGGTGATGAGACTTGTAAACCAAAACTTCAGTCTTCAATATGATATCTACTCTGGTTTTGATTACTATTCGTCTACATGGACGCTGACTAGCCGCATTATAGATATTAGATACGAATCCCGCACTCTATTTCCATTTACAACAGCAGAAGCTGATTGAATACATACGACAAGGGCGAATAGCGGATGCACTGCAGTTTGCCCAGTCAGAATTGGCACCACGTGGGGAAGAAAGCCCTGAGTTTTTATTTGAGTTGGAGCGCACGATGGCACTGTTAGCATTTGAGGGGTCTGGGACTGCTCCTGCATCGATATCGGAGCTTATGTCGCCTGGGCAGCGGATGAAGACGGCGGGGGAAGTGAATGGGGCGATCCTGGAAAGCCTGAGCCAGGGAAAGGAGGTGAAGCTTGCGGGTCTGCTAAAGTTGCTGGGCTGGGGAGAGGAACTGCTTGGAGAGAAGGCGGAGTTTCCAAAGATGTGACTTTTCCCAAGATGGCGTTAGTGTAGATTATATTGATGTTGTGAGTATTTGTCAGCCATCTCTGAACGTTGCGGGGGGCCCGTTCTTGAGGCCGTCCTTGTCGCCGTCGCACCCGTTGCTCTCCACCCGTCATGTCTGAGGATGCGAGGGGGGGACGACGTGCTCGCCGCCTCGTCGTCGCAAACCCCAGCTCAGACAACGAAAGCGACGACGACGACCGCCCTGTCGTCCAGCACGCCCCCGCCCCCGTCTACGGCCACCAGTCTACTCTTCATCCAAACCGCCCCCCTCATCATGCCTATCCAGCAGCCCTCACCACCCATATTCCTCATCAACCCCCATCACTTTCTTCGCCCTCCACCACAAGTTCCCCCGCAGCCGAGGAACCCACCCCGCTTGATAACCCTCACGATGCTCCAGAGCCCCTCACTGCTCACCACGATGGACATCCAGCCCCAACCTCTCGCAAGGGCAAGTTCATGCAAACACTTAAAGCACCCTTCTATAGTCGCAGCAATCGTCAAGCAATCGACAGTCCTCCAAAGCGGCCACGAACGGTACAGTTATACCATCTTCTTCTCATCAGTCTTGTCCATTTATCATGTCTTCTCAAAGTCCCCCACGTTGTCCACCACCGAGTCCCTCTCAAGCGCTTCCACTGTCTCTGACAAGACTCTCATCGTAGTCACCGCAGACTCTGATTGGTATGTTACTGTCGACATCAGCGGGGCACCCAATGCTGCCTTCATTAGAGAGCGTATCTTCAACAAGGTCCGCCCATCCCATTTTTCTGCCACCCCTCACAATCTTATTTTTAACAGCTCAATATCCGCGATGACGACCAATCACGTTTCTCTGTTTATCTCACCGAAATGGGTGCATATGCCCTCGGAGAGCCGTTCTCTGACGAAAGACTTTTTGCCTACTGTCGAGACAAGGGCGACTCCAAGGGATCGCTCAAGTTCTTTGTTGCAGATCCCTCGGCTCCCGTCCACGAGCAACCCCTGCAGCCCCAACGCTCATATTCACCTACTACCACATCTATTCCACCTCCGGTACTACCATCATATAATGCCAATGCTGTCCCTTTACGACCCAAACGCCGTTCACGACAAGAAAGTATATCCTCTGTAAACGAGCAGCATCTGCTTGAGAGTACGGGCGGTTATGAGGCTGACCTCGATAATGCAGACCGTGACCGCGATCCTTACAAGGGAATATCGCCTCCGCCAACTCATCCACTTCCCTCCCCTCCACAGCACCACCAATCTAACAATCCGCCATCCCCTAGGCACGGTCGTCGCCTCAATGGACTACTTCCAAGACCCAGCTCGCCTCACCTGCGGCCTCCGAGGATGAATACTCCACCTCCTCCAGAGAATTCTCGCCCAGAACCAAGTGTCGATTACAGACAATTTACTGCCCCACCTCCACCTCCACCTCTCTCGCCCAATCGGTTAACTTTTCCGCCTGATGAGAACACTCCCCTTCCGCCAACGCATAGAGCACATGGTCGCACAGGCTCCGACGCTGGAGCTGACCGGGAACAAGCATTGCGGGCCACGGAGCAGCAGTACGAGAGTGCGGGAAGACAGTGGAGGACTCGACATCAACATGCTATTGGAGGCAGACTCAGAGCAGAGCCTTCGAGAGAAAATCTTTCTCCCATGACTGACAGACGGAAGCGCTACGCGCCCGAGGAAGATCCTGCTCGATCTGATTCATGGGTTGTGGTACCATCCCAAAGCAGTCGTCCAAGCGACCCGGAGGTCTCGCCAGCTGCTCAAGAGGCGGCATCCAATCTTCTGCCTTCTCGATCCGGCCCACGAGCACCTCAGCCCCCACGAACCAGGGTAACATCACCCTATACTGGCCTTCCACTCTCCCTTCCGGTTCCTCCCAGAGTCCCTCCCCCCGTCCCAACACCCACACATGAGCGTGAGCCGCGTCCGACGGCTCAGCGTCCTTCTGCAGGTGTTCCCCTACCACACAAGCTCTTTGCCTGGAGAGGAGAAGAGCGCAAAGAGCAGAAAACACTCCCGCATTCCACACCTCAGTGGAACTCTCGCCTCACGAAGGGCAGCAAAAGTGTAGACAATCTCCGTGCAGGATTCAACAGTCACCCAGCCAACCTGACACCTGGTACAACACGACGCGCCGCCCCTCCATTACCTGTGAAACCTCAAATTCCTCCGGTCCCATCGTATTCTGCGTATTCTCCGGGCATGCCTAAATCTTATGAGTCGCGGCCTCCTGTGCGACCCCTTCCTGTGCAGGGTTCACTGCATGGCAGCACTATAGACTTGTCGCGAGACACGTACAGTTCCCGCGGCACGCCCTACAATCTCATGTCGCCCAGTCAAGATCCCTATCCGCGGCCTCAGTCCGCGTTTGGAGATTCTATGACGTCTCCAACGAGGAGACATCAACGTTTGCAGTCGCCCACGTATAATGGCATCGATTCGGGGGACAGTATTCGATCCCCGCGTGGAATCTCTCCAAGCCGGTACCACTCATCACAACATTCTGCTTCCAGGCTTGAAAGCAGCTATTCGAATCGCTCTGACAGATCATCGGATGTGCAAAGTGGAGGCGAGACGTCCTACTCACCACCTCCGCGCACGCCGATAAGCCCTCGAAGTCCGCTGTATACCAATCGGGACAAGGCTAGTTCATCGAGGCCTTCGACGTCAGACAGTAAGATTAACGGCACACACGATGTTCATCGAGCTTCAGAGTCGACTCTGCGACCGGATGATCACCAATGGTTTGCGAATGCGATTTCTACAGAAGGTACTATTATGCCGTCCCATGTACATGTGAATGGTAGATCGGACTCTCCTCCTCCTCCTTCGGCAACATCTGAAATGTCTGAAACGACATTCCTTGACCAGTACGAGGCCGAAACCGATATCGACGATTATGGGACTTCCATTTGGAAGAAGCGACCTACATCTGAATCGGAGAGACCAAAATCGATCCTACGCCCCCCTTTGAAAGTGCAGATTGAGGGCGCCTCTCGCGAAGCAGCGACGTCCTCCAGCACGACCGCGCAGATAATGCAGCATACATCCTTCGTTGCGCCTCCGGCTGGCCTTCCTCGTCGACCGGTCACCCCCCATCCTCAACCCCACAGGCGCGCTCCTGCCAGTGGAACCAGGGGCCCGAGGGGTAGCACCTTCACAGATCGGCAGAGCTCAACCTGGGCGCCCCGTCCTCCTCCTGAGGATGTGTACGAGCGTCTCGAAGAGTTCTTCCCTGGACACGACCTTGATAAGCCGGTCATTGAGGCTAGTTCCGGTGGGACGTCCCCAACAGCAGTAGAGATCCCGATTCCTATTGCTCCTACCCCATCACCAGCAGAGAAGACGCGTATACGGGGCAAGAAGTCTATTCGTATCGTTGCTGAGGAGCACAAAAAACTCATCGACCGATCATCGCGTGGGGACGCCGCCTCCTACTTGAACATCTCTAGAAAACGAAGCACAAAGTTGTGGGGAAGCAAGTTGGAAGAGGTCACAACTGCGCAGCCGAAAATCCAGGCGGGACACAAAACGCCGGAGTCTCCTTCAGGTAGTGGTAAGTCTGTTCGCCCAGACGGACTAGTATTCTTTATTGATTTTTGATACAGCTACTTTCAAATGGGTGAGAGGTGAGCTTATTGGCAGAGGGACCTATGGACGCGTTTACCTTGCTCTCAATGCAACGACCGGGGAGATGATTGCTGTCAAGCAGGTGGAGCTACCCCGCACCGCCAGCGACAAGAGTGATTCTCGACAGATCACTGTTGTACAAGCCCTTAAAATGGAAAGCGAGACTCTGAAGGATCTCGATCATCCAAACATCGTGCAATATCTGGGTTTTGAAGAAACACCAGAAAATCTAAGCATGTGAGTCACTTGCCTGATGTGACATCAGATTTTTTGAAGCTTGGTTTCACAGTTTCTTGGAGTACGTTCCTGGTGGCTCTATTGGAAGCTGTCTTTTAAAGCACGGCAAATTCTCTGAGAATGTGACGAAGTCCTTCACGGGTCAAATCCTGGCTGGGCTGGAATATCTCCATTCTAAAGGCATTCTCCATCGGGTACAAGTGATGATGAATAGTACATGATATTGTATACTTACTCGTTGATTTCCAGGACCTCAAAGCAGACAACATTCTTGTCGAGACATCCGGAGTGTGCAAGATATCTGATTTCGGCATCTCCAAGAGAACCGATGACATCAACGGAGGGGCCCATACTGCCATGAAGGGCACTGTCTTTTGGATGGCCCCTGAGGTCATCAACACCCAAAAGAAGGGCTACAACTTCAAGGTTGATATTTGGAGTGTGGGTTGTGTCGTGCTTGAAATGTGGGCTGGTATGCGTCCTTGGATGGGCGACGAGGTGGTCGCAGTAATGTTCAAAGTACATTTATACGCTGCTTTCATTCCGACCTCTGGAGACTAACTATCTGCTGCAGCTCTATCAATCGAAACAACCTCCTCCAGTCCCCGTGGATGTTCACTTATCGGAAACCGCCGATGATTTTCGGCGAAAGTGTTTCGCAATGTGAGTCCGCCTTACTTTACCCCGATGGATCCGATGTGAATGCCCCAAACAGTAATCCCGAGGATCGACCTACCTCAACAGAGCTCCGAAAACATCCATATCTCGTTCTCCCACCGGATTGGGTTTTCACTGACTTTTAATGATGGATTGAATCCAGGCTAATACTCATCTATCCACATGTACACTCATCTTTCCATCTCGCATCCACCATTCACTTGTTTAGGTCTTCAACTTTGTGACTCATCGTGCTGTTGCCCTGACTTCATACCATTCCCCCTTACGCTAACCCCCACATCTGTAGCAATTTAATGTCCTAATACCCACGACTTCATTGTTACAGGATTCGGCCTGAGTCCTTGTGTAATCTACTCTCATGACGCATTGCAGCTGTGGGCCATTCAGAATCAATTGACTGCGCCATGAGTGGGTTATATCATAACAAGAAAAGAAATCGTGGCTACAAACGGAGATCTATTGATTAAACAGCTGACATTCTCAGTTGCTACATGTCGGACAAAGGGACTTAAAAATCCGGCTCCTTTGAAAGTATTTAATTAGACCATGAATCGGGGGATATTGAGCACAAAGGCACAGGCAAACGACTTGTTGGGGTTTATGGGCACCGCAAATACGCACAAATTCCTGCAGAGACTAGAGTTCTATCATTTAGCTCTACTCCACTCGCTCTTGAAATCCGTGATAGCGACAGGAAGTGCAGCCTAGTGAGAGACGTCCGCAATCAACAAAATTTGACATTAATCACCTTGGTAGTCGGCGTACCTTTTCATCGTAGTCGTTCCATTCCCTATCTACCAGTTCGACCTCGGAGAAAACTGCGCCGCTTTCGGAGCCCTTGCACTTCCACACCCCCTTGAAAGGAGATCAACAGATAACTTTGGTTTCGTTGGGCATTAGCTTACTCTGGGATCAAATCCAGTGAATTCGAGTCCACGACACTCGATTACCAGCAGGGGCTCTGGTTGAGCGTTCTCAGAACTGTAGGGTTTACTTGGTGTTAGATCAAATTTGGCCGAACTTTCTCGCTTGCCTGCAGATCACAACTGAGGTTTAAAGCAGGGAGATGAAAAAAAAAACGCACATATCCCACAACGCCACACAAAGTTTGCAGTGCTGCCTTTACCACCAGACACCTCACGCTCTTCCTATTACCTGGGATTACGATCCGACGAGGCACAAAGATAACGGTAACCATACTTTGCGGTTCATAGACACATACTTAGGATGTACTTCGTGACAACTATTGCATTTCACCTACGGAAGGAACATTAGATTTCGAAAGGCGCTGAAGAGGCCAATGGGTTAGAACCTGAAAGAAGTATTCGAAGTCTTCCGAGGCCGGGGCTAGTTCAATGACATTCTCCAATTCAGCCTGTATTGATAATTTCAAAAACTAGATAAAGGAGGGTTGAACATAATGCATGGTCGATAGTAGATGGGACTTACAACCATCGATGTTGCTCCTTGAATCAAGGTTTTGGTTTGTTTTGACTTTGACCAAACCCTCGGACATTTTTGAGAAGGTCAAACGTCAAACTAAAACACAATGGCGTCGTGTCTTGCCCGTCTTGCACGCGCCCGCGTTCTTCCCCGACATCCAGTTGCCTCTGTATCAACACTACGCCTTTTCTCTGCCTCATCCTCTGCACTTGCACGGCGCGCGAAGTTGGAAGAAAAACTCACAGCGGAGCAGGCGTTTGACTTGCTCGACGATGACTTTGACGACGACGACACAACCTCATCAGGCCATCTTATGCTACGGGAACAGCGCCGAGTATTGTATTACCTGAGGCTGATAGAACACGAAATGCCCAAGCTTGTTGGTGAGTTAAGCCACAATTTCGATTCGGATAAATGTTCAGATTGCACAGCGTATCGTAAACCATATATCCCACCAACTCCTGAAACACCTCTAATCGTCCGTTCCTTCGACTACGCTGGAGAGGAGCACCCAGCGGCTGCTAAACGTGTTATAGTGGTCCCCGTTGACCAACTTCCATTGACAACACCGTCTGCTGTTCACAAATTCAAACTCCTCTCGGGGCCAAGATGGACACCGAATCCTCCTACCGATGCAGGCGTCAGCAAGGATACACCTTGGGGCAATGGATATGTCAAAATATCATGCGAAAACTTCCCTGTCCCTTCTATGAATCTCAAGTGGGCCAGTGACGCGTTGGACCGTTTGATCCTCGAAGCAAACGTCCGTCATGTTTTTTTCGCGTTTATACTTCTTGCTTAACGATAATTTGCAGAAGAATCCGAACACCTTCGATGACGTGCCAATTGATTTGCGTCATGTGCGTTCAAAGGCAGCAAAGGGCAAACGAGGGGATCATCTCCGTGGTCGCCTTTTGAACCGTCCAACGATAGCAGACTTCCCGCAGGAATGGCTGCCATCTGACAGTCACTGATGTTAATATCCTTTACATAGTCACCTACTAATATCATTGGCCTAATTTCGAACGAAGTGACTCCCAAAGCACTGGCAAATTCTTGGTGGAAGTAATGGGCCCCTTGGCCCTTTTACTGTGAAAAGAAATAGCAAAAGGAATCTTTGCATCGCATCTTGCACTGAGCCTTTGACCACGAAGTCATGATATAAAGGAGGCTAGCACGTTAATTTTCACCCCTCGTACAGCAAGATTCATGGATAGCCCCTCTAATGCTCAAACTGCTGTAAGCCTACAGCTTACTACAGTTTGCGCAACGAACTGTATATATATGGGATCAGGTATCTGAATTGTAATCAATTCAGATATGTGCCTTTTATAAGCTGTAATGGCCGTCGTGGTCTGATCCCACTGGCCCGCTTACAACTGCCCCTCGATGCCGTATGGAATTTACTCCATCTGCGCGCCGCGGCGTAAGCACACGTGTCAAAGCTTGGGAGCAGGCATTTATGAAGGGTGAGACCTTACGAGGCATAGATGGGAGGGTTTTGAGGCATGAAAAATTCGACTGCTTTGCTCGTAAACGAACGTTTGAGGAAGCTTTTTCTTCGGGTATCATAACGACACCCCAAAACACCGAACACCGACGACACATGGAAGACGAGGAGTGGGAGCCTCGGATTCCAAAGTCACACCCGCCCGCCCACACCCTCTATTTCGCCAGGTTGAGACGCTGGTACCTGGGTTATTGGGCACGTATTAGGATGGATATGGCAGCTGTTCACTGATCGGTATAATTACACACAATGCCTCGCGACTGACACATGTTGAGGAGGGGTGTATTTTAATTATATCCTGAGTCTAGTGGAATTGCTTCTACTTACTTACTGATGAAGTGGTACTCACTTCTACTGCCCAAACCAAAATTGGACATATGCATAATTGACCCTGCCACAGTGGCCAAACAGACACAACGTCGTCCGACTTCTTTCCTCTCCCTCGTCGTAGGTTCAAAAGTAATTTTCTCGCCTAGTCTTCTCCTCCCCCTCCCTTCTCATCTTCCTTCCAGATGACGGACTCATATACCTCCTCACGCAACGTCGACCCCTCTCAAAACGGTTTTGCCAACGGTTCTAGCCCTTCGCTGGCTACATCCAACCACACATCTACCATATCCCCTGTCATCCGTAAAAAGCTGATGGGCTACGTCGGCTTTGCAAACCTTCCCAACCAGGTTCATAGGAAGAGCGTGAGGAAGGGCTTCCAGTTCACTGCCATGGTTGTCGGTGCGTCGCCTCCTCGTCACCCTGCATATCCATTGTTGCTCAACAAGGCTACATACTTTTTCAGGCGAATCTGGCCTAGGCAAATCCACCCTTATCAACACCCTTTTCAACACCACTCTCTACCCTCCTAAGGAGCCGCTTCCTCCTGCAGCTGAGAGGTCCAAGACTGTTGCTATTGACAGTATCGGCGCTGGTACGTATTTTCGCGCGGACTCCGAGCCCCGTATGTAATGTGACATTTTACGTACAGATATTGAAGAAAATGGCGTCCGACTTCATCTCACCGTTGTTGATACCCCTGGCTTCGGCGACTTTGTCAACAACGATGACAGGTACGTTTTATCGCGTTTCAAGCTCTGAACACTAAATTTTATATGGTGTTCAACCCGAAGCTGGAAGCCTATTGTCGAGAACATCGAATCGAGGTTTGACTCTTACCTGGAGCAGGAAAATCGTGTCAACCGTACCAAGGTTGTTGACAACCGTGTCCACGCGTGCCTCTACTTCATACAGCCCACGGGTCATTCGTAAGTCCAGATATTCGTGTTCTGCCGCGCTTGCTGTTAATATGTACCTAGGTTGAAGCAGATTGACATTGAGTTTATGCGCCGCCTTCATACCAAAGTCAATCTCATTCCGGTGATTGCGAAGGCCGACACCCTAACCGACGAGGAGATCACGGAATTCAAAGAGAGGGTATGCACATCTCAGATTTAGGCTTATTCTTTTCTCAAAACAAAAAACCGGAACTTTAGATCCTCTCGGACATTGCCTACCACAATATTCACATCTTCCAAGCACCTACGTACGAGAACGAAGATGAAGAAACCATTGCTGAGCATGAGGAGATTGCTCGCAAAATTCCCTTCGCTGTCGTTGGCTCGGACAAGATTGTCACCACTCCTGATGGCCGACGAGTCCGTGGACGTGTATATCCCTGGGGTGTCGTTGAGGTTGACAATGAGGAGCATTGCGACTTCGTGAAGCTCCGCCAGATGCTTGTCAGGACATACATGGAGGAACTGAGGGAGTACACTAACGACGTTTTATATGAGAATTGGCGGACAGAGAAACTTCTCAGCATGGGTGTCGCCCAGGACTCGACTGTCTTCAAGGAGATCAAGTCAGCTCGTTCTTTTCATTTTATAACGTCGTTTATCTCATTATGTATGCAGCCCGGCCGCGAGACTGCAAGAGGAGCGCGTCCAGCATGACGCCAAACTTTCCAAGATGGAGACTGAGATGAAGATGGTCTTCCAGCAAAAAGTTCAAGAGAAAGAGGCCAAGCTCAAGCAGTCTGAAGAGGAACTGTACGCACGTCACAAGGAGATGAAAGATGCCCTGGACAAGCAACGTGCGGATCTCGAGGACAAGAAGAGGAAGATCGAGAGCGGGCGACCATTGACCCCGGAAAAGGCCTCGGTACGTTACTTGCTTCTGCGTCGTTGAAATCCATTAACACCGCTTGCTTCCACAGACTGGCAGGAAGAAGGGTTTCCTGCGTACTTAGACTTTTGGCGATACGCCCAAAGTGCAGTAGGTTCTTGGAGATGATCCTTGCTGCCGGTATATCCATCTCACTATCTATATCTTCTTCCGGCCTCGTCTCCGGACGTAACACGTCTTTATGAGTTTCAATGTTCTCACTCGTTATCTTGGCCCCCCTCCCCCTCCCACGCTCCTTCACATGGATAATCATTACCGCCTTTTTAGTACGATTCTTTTGATGACATTTTGCTTTACATGGAGTTCTCTTCGTCGCGCAGACAATATACCACCATGACAATTTGACCGCTTGTAATTGGAGTGATGTCAACAAGTACAAACTAAACTTGTTAATCTCACCAGACGACGCGCTTGATTAACACAACGACCAAGATCGGCTCTTATGTCTGAACTACAGGCACTACTATCCGCGCTCGAGGTCTTTAGCAAAGCGCCCGACAAGGCATCGCTCGATGGGGCAAATTCCTGGCTTCAGGATTTTCAGCACTCTGTAAATTGTCTTTCGCCTGTGGCCAGTCGCGACCAACACCTCTGACTGTGTCCCAATCGCCTTGTCCTAGCCTGAGGCATGGGCAACATGCAATGTCCTCCTCCTTTCCCCCGATGCTCCCCTAGGGGCCAAGATTTTTGCCGCCCAGACGTTCCGCGCCAAAGTGAGTCGGACGATAGGGCCACTACTCCTCTCTGCCTTTGATAACCATGATCATTGACCAGGTCACATACGATCTCAATCAAATGGACCATGAATCTCTCCCTGCTCTTCGGGATACGGTAATCACAGCATTAGAGAGGTACCAGACGGGTCCTAAAAACATTATCATTCAACTCTGCTTGGCCCTCGCCGGGATTGCGCTGCAGATGCCTTCCTGGCCTGATGCCGTGCAAACGATGATTGATTCGTTTGGGAGGAATCCTGCGAGTGTTCCCTTGCTGCTTCAATTTTTAACACTTCTTCCCGAGGAGCTAAACGGGAACACAAAGATACCTGTTACGGTGCGCCTTTCATTCAAATATATTCCAGTCCCAACTAACTATGAGATCAATCATCAGGACGAAGAATACAGAGAGCGATCCGCCCATTTACTCACTGCAAACTCTCAACGTGTTCTCGAGTTGCTAACAATGTATATACAGGCAGCAGGTACGTTCCGCGATTTTACATGGAGGCACTCCTGATCCATTTGCGTAGGAGTTACGACCGCAGTTCAGACACAAGTATTCAACTGCCTGCGGAGTTGGATCATCGCTGGCGAAGTAAGCTCGGCTAGCCTTGCAGAAACCCCCCTTTTTGCATTCTCTTTCGAGGCACTCGCATCCGATGACCTCTTTGATGCTGCTGTTGATGTCATATGTGAACTCATCCACGAGACTCAAGAGATCGACGACAACATGGCGGTGATAGAGCTTATTGTACCCAGGATCATCGCTCTAAAACCACAGCTCCTGAAACAACACAAGGACCCCGAAAAAATCAAAGGTTATGCGCGTATATTCGCAGAGGCTGGCGAAACCTACCGGTTACTGCTACTTCAACATACAGAAACATTCTTCCCTATCGTCGAGGCTATTGGCGAATGCTCGGCATATCCTGATCTTGACATCGTGCCCATTACATTCCCGTTCTGGATGCGCCTTGCTCAGAACATTGGGAAAAAGTCATCAGTGTCCCCTCTCTTCCTGGAGGCCTATCAGAGCCTCATGCATGTCATCATCCGTCACCTCCACTTTCCACCAGATTCTGACGCCCTCACTGGCCAGGAAGCCGATGCATTCCGTTCGTTCCGACATATCATGGGGGATACACTCAAGGACTGTTGTTTCGTGTTGCGAACAGATACCTGCTTGCTGGCAACGTATGAGCTCATCACGGCGGCACTCTCCCGTGGACCCGAAGCGCTCTCGTGGCAAGAAATAGAGGCACCTCTATTCGCCATGAGGTCAATGGGAGCTGAAGTCGACCCTAACGACCACAATGTCGTACCAAAGATTATGGATCTCATACCCTCACTTCCGAATCATCCCCGTGTTCGTTATGCTGCGCTGTTGATTATTTCCCGCTACACAGAGTGGATCAACATGCACCCAGATTACATTCGCTTTCAGCTACAGTACATTTCCAGTGGGTTTGAGGATTCTGATACCGAGGTATCGGCAGCTGCTGGACAGGCTTTGAAGTACCTGTGTCAAGACTGTAAACAGGTTCGTGTTCAATGATCTCCTCGTTGCCTTGGCTGACCTAATTCAAACAGCACCTCGTCGACTTTCTGTCTACCCTCCACACGTTCCTCAGTACAACAGGCTCAAAACTTGCACAGGACGACAGGCGTCAGGTATATGAAGCTATCGCACATGTCATCTCTGCCATGCCAATGGAGCGTGCTGCAGAAAGCCTCCGGACATTTTCACTGGATATTTTGGGGCAGGTTCATACCATCGCCGGTCGGCAAACAGTTGCGACGCAGGAGGAACTTGTGAATACCAACGGTTAGTGCAGATGATTATACAAATATGGAATTTCTTTTTTGAACTATGAATTAGATGGACTTGAAAATCTCGAAATTATGCTTCACGTCATACGAAGTTTCGGAGAA
Organism: Blastosporella zonata; assembly: GCA_018856295.1. Classification (NCBI taxonomy): domain Eukaryota; kingdom Fungi; phylum Basidiomycota; class Agaricomycetes; order Agaricales; family Lyophyllaceae; genus Blastosporella; species Blastosporella zonata. The sequence goes on from JAFLHD010008935.1 coordinate 15,413, forward strand.
GACCTCCCAGCAGCATGTCAAAACACGTGTCAGCAAGCTTGGCTTGTCTTTGATGCATTCCTCGCAAAATACGGGTCAAACTATGATGTTGCCGAGCGCACAACGCGCGTTCTTCGCCATGGTATTAGCTTCTTCGGAAATGCTGCATTGCCAGTGGCGTCGGCTGTCGTAGAAAGAATGTCGCTTGCCTTCGAATCTACCGGATACGCCAGCTACCTATGGATAGCAGGGAAGGTTATTGACGCGTTTGGTGATGAGGAGAATCAAGCATTGCGAGTGTCATTTAGAACACTCTACGAGCGGTCCACCGCTAAAGTAGTGTCATTGCTGCAACTCAAATCGCCCAGTGACCTACCAGATGGTGCGTACGACATTCCCTTGCTATCACTTTTTTTTTCTTTTTTACAAACATTCACTCAGTATTGGAGGATTATGTCCAAATGCTCTTGAGGCTAGCCGATAAAGGCCCTGACATCTTTTTCCAGTCATCTGCTTTCCCCCTCGCCTTCAGGGCTGCGATGGCCGCTCTCACTGTTGTCCATTCCGACATTATCTTTGCCGCCTTAGATCTGTTCCGGGTCATTCTGACTCATGACTGTCTCTCCAGCAGCCCACACCCCCCGCCTAAGTTTCCCTTATACGCGGCTGCCATAGTGGCAGTCTTCGAGAAGGAGGGCTACGAGCTAGTCGGCTACCTCTTGGCAGGGCTTATGAGCGACTTTCCCGAGGACTCGACATCAACACTGGTGTCTATTTTCCGCGCAATCTCCTTTGCGTGGGGTTCTCAGCTTATTTCCTGTCTACCCGTTGTCTTGGAGCAGCTACCGCCTGCTGCGGCTACCCATGAGGCAAAGTCCCGGTTCTTATCGGACGTTACTGGGTTTGTGCTATTTCTGTGCCGTCACCAAAAGTTACGCTGAATAGTCAACAGTGCGATCGGAAGGAGGGAGTATGACAAGGTCAAATATGCGATCTTGGAGTTGAATCGGGCATCTCGCAAGACACGTGAAAGGAGACGAACTGCTCTCGGTGGATCATAGAAAGGGTGGGGAATGAAAATGGTATCAGTTAGCTAGTGTACTTATTTGCATGGCCGCCATCACAAATTTAATAGAAGATTAAATTTTGATCTCACCGGAGCCAACGGAATCGGCCGGACGACGTTCACAGAACAAACATCCCCTTCTCCTCCATACCATACCTTCAATTTTACCCATGCTCCTCTACACACGCAATGTCATATTGCACAGCGGTCTGTCTTCCAGTTAATCCAACCTTGAATTCTTTGCTCAAATTAATGTAGCCGGTCGCCGAGCATTCTCTCAATCCGTGGCCCGAAATTCCTACGCTGACACAATAAAGAATCTTCTCATCCACAAAGACACCAAAGTACTCTGCCAGGGCTTCACCGGAAAAACCGTATGTTTTGACAGTGTTCAGCTTCGACTTCCTTCCTAACAGAGGCAATAAATAGGGCACATTTCATGTGAGGGAAGCTCTCGAGTATGGAACGAGAATGGTTGGAGGTGTGTCCCCTAAGAAGGCTGGCCAGACACACCTGGGTCTTCCTGTCTTCGGCAGTGTTAAGGAGGTACGCTATTCTCCTTCTCAAGAGACGCAGAATGAACCAATAGCGTAACAGGCAGTCAGGGAAACACAACCCGACGCGACTGTCCTCTACGTCCCCCCTCCTTCCGCGGCCGACGCCATCATCGAGGCCATAGAGAACGAGATTGGTTTGATTGTTTGCATTACGGAGGGCATTCCTCAGGCCGATGAAATCCGCGTATGTCATTTCTGCATCAGTTTTTCGATGTAAAACTGAGGCATTTACAGGTCATGAACGCTCTTAACAGCCAATCTAAATCTCGACTTGTTGGACCTAATTGTCCAGGAGGTTAGCAGCGTGAATACTGCTGCTTGCGAAATGTTCTGAACATTCTGTTCTTCTCAGTCATCAATCCTCTTGGTTGCAAGATGGGCATTCAACCTGGCCACATTCATAGACCTGGGAATATCGGTGATTGCCCTCGCAAGCACCCTTGATTTCGTCTTTTCTAAACAAAACCAGGTATCGTGTCTCGCTCTGGCACTCTCACCTACGAAGCCGTTGCGCAAACGACAGCCGTTGGCCTAGGCCAATCGCTTTGCGTTGGGATTGGAGGTGACCCATTCCCCGGCACACAGCACATCGATGTAATCAAGGTTTTCCTTGAAGATCCCAACACCGAAGGTCAACTATTCGTTTCATCTGTCGGTTGCACGTCGCTCACCAGGCAAATTTTTAGGCATTGTTCTCATCGGTGAAATCGGTGGCTCTATGGAAGAAGAAGCGGCGGAGTATCTCGAACGTTATAATCTGACGAGGAAAGTGCCCAAACCAGTTGTCGGATTCATTGCTGGGCGGACTGCTCCTCCTGGTCGCCGAATGGGTCATGCTGGCGCCATTATTTCTGGCGGCAAGGGTTAGTGAAATGACATCCTTTGTGTTTGCTTTGGGCTCATAGATCTCTCAGGTGCTGCCGTGGACAAAGTGCGTGCATTGGAGAAGGCAGGGGTTGTTGTCACCGATAGTCCTGCCAAGCTGGGATCGGAGATGGCAAAGGTGAGCCCGTTAATCTCGTTGAACCACCAATACTGACCACCACTTTTAAAGCTAATGGAAGCTTTCAACAAGACGAGGGTGTAGATGATACAAGTCTTACGTAATTAGATATATTAATGGTGGAATTTTGGTAGAACTTGCTTGAATGAAGATGCCTGACAACAAGCCATCTCCGCTGTTTTTCACAGCTGCATCCTATCTGTCGACTACTCCATCTCAAGCATCAACAACCACTAAACTCGAGGTCCCAAGTCCCTTCGACGTCCACCCGTGCAGGCCCTGATCTTGCATTCTACATACAGCTCTATGGGCTCTTCAAGTATCTCACCACATCCCCAGCCCCTTCTACACCACGTCCCTCTATCTTTGATATGACTGGACGTGCCAAATGGGACGCATGGAGCTCTGCTGGCAAGACCTATGCTCTCGCCGATGACGCTGAGAATCGATACCTTGAGATCGCTAGGAGTCTAGGATGGATCGAAGGTTCTGCCGTTGAAACGCCGCCACAAGCTGAAAAACCGGACCCAGATAGTATCTGGGATGATGAGCTGCAGCCAAGGCGTGGCGATGGCGCAAGCGGAGGAATGGGAGGAGCCGTCAGTACCATGATGGTTTCGAATTCAGAGGCCGATGAAAGTATACACGGGCTCGCGGTTTCCGACGACGCTTCTGGTTTGTCCGAACTCCTCCAAAAGCATCCGGATACAGATATTAATGAATTGGATGAGTTTGTGTGTCAACTCCAATAAGCTAATTTGTCTGGAGAGTAACACCTATTGCACCAGGGGTACACTCCATTGCACCTTGCTTGCGACCGAGGGAACCTTTCTACAGTCCAAGTTTTACTCAGCAAAGGGGCTGATCCTAACATCAAGGTAAGAAAGGTCGTTCAGATATAGCTCAGGACTAATTCTTCCACTAGGATTCCGATGGACTGTCTGCCAGAGAGCTGGCTGTGATTGCGGGCCACGATGCGATCGAGGAACGTTTGATGCGCAGTTAGGTATACACCAAACGAGGCTATTAGTTATATATGTAGCGACTCCAAATAAATCTTGGCTCCAACACCGCGCTATTCAAGCACCGTACCGTACACTGCAGGAATTAACATGTTCATATTGTTCGCGTCCGTAAATACACGATCTTCATTAGCGCGGGCGTATTGTATCTCGCATAAGAAGTGCGTCTCTACGAAGACGTCGACGACGGGGGAATTTTGACTCGTGGTGTGGGTATTGTTGCATTGGAATGATAGGGAGAAATAGGTTTGAGTATGTTTCCCTGGAGTTACTTCAGACACCTGGTAACGCAAGATGCTGGAAGGGAGCTCACCGCTTCCAACAGTTTGGAGACAGCCCTGGTAGGAATAGCCCCCACACTTAGCCAATAGCGTATTCTGTCAACGCTCCACTCAATCGTCTTTTGCGGTGCGTCGGTGCTTGGATATCGATGGTAGATACCAAGGAGCTCAGTTGGCTTAGCATCCCGCCTCGCACTCTGCTCTACAGCAACGAGATGAAATATACGGTTGTGGCGATGGCCATGAAGTGAGAAGCGCAGGCGAATAGGCATTGCTAACAAGTGGCGAGCGACGAGCGAATGGTGGCCGTTTGTCCAAAAAATAGCAAATCACGTGTTTGACGCGTCTAACCTAACTCTCACCCTCCTTCAATGGCCTCCCAGATTCTACCGCTTGGTATGGGCCGTTTTAAATTCTATCCTGTTTCCAAACTGAAGAGAAAACTTAGAGCTGATTGATAAGTGTATTGGCTCACGGATATGGGTCATCATGAAGGGCGATCGCGAGTTTACAGGAACACTGTCGGGATTTGACGATTTCGTCAGTTAGTACATCCCCTCGCCTCCCTTTTCGGCGATCTGACCAGAATAATCTTGACAGATATGGTCCTAGAAGACGTTACAGAATAGTGAGTCCAGATTGTATTCACCCGTTAGAAGCAGGATTCATTTTTTAACTCAGTGAAATCACGCCCCAAGGCAAGAAGAAGACGCAGTTGGCGCAGACGCTGCTAAACGGCAATAACATTTGCATGGTAAGAAGAACCCATATCTACCTGTAGGACCCCAAATAGACTGACTACCTGCCATTCCAGCTGATACCTGGTAGCGCTGGCCCCGAATCATGAGCTTTGTATCTAGCATCAAAATGTAGGACCGTGACAGGATGGGCATTCCAGAGAGACACGCCATATATCAACATTTGAACGCAGTTTGCATGGCATTCGTGAGGAAGACGTTAGAAGACGAACTCATGCATCAAAACTGACCCTCGAGCTACTGACAATGCATTCTTCTTATCCAACGCTGGTGGAAAAACTCGCCTTCAGTCGTCCTTGTCAGTATTTCCTGATCCTTCCGAGTCTTGACGCCTCTAGTACTCAGTAAGCCACGATCGATGATTGACAATGTTGTAGCTTGGCTACTGTTCTACTAGTAATTGAAGTTGTCCATCTATCTAAGAGGTCTATCGGGCTGTTGCGTCAAGGTAGTGCATATTTGTCACTGACTCAGCGAATAAGTGAACCAGTGTTTCAAGTTTGAATGGGGAAATGAAAGCTTAAAAGTAGGTTTATCTTCCTGACTTACCACGGTCGCGGAAAGAAAAAATGATGATTCAACATCTTCGATTGTCTCATACTCCTTGGAGAAATATATAGATAATACATGGCTTTTATTACCGAAGTTGGGTTTGTATATAGACAGTAGTGTGGGCGATCGTCACGCAGGTGCAAAGGGTTAATGGGAATTGGAATCATAAAGGCCGGTATGAACAACACGAGTGTAAGAAGGCAGGTAACTTTACAAGAGACGTGTACAGATCTCCGGGATGCAGAAAATCATTGCTGCCCAAAACTGAATCCTCCTTGAGGGGCAGATACATCCGAGTGGAACTTGACACAACTTAATTCAGCAAACGTTTGAAGAGGGAATAAGTAGACTTACTGCGAAAGCACCCGACGCATCGACGGTGGGAGCGATGCCAGATTCGGCTTCGTCTTCATCGGGGAAATACTTGTCCATGATGTTGAACGCCTTTTTGTAGATCTCGAGATTGTCGTGTTGTTGAAGATTGTGAATAGTGATCATTCCGCCAGCCTCCTCCACGTACAGAGCGTATTGGTTAACGGCACCAGGTCCCGCAGCAACCCTGTCCATCTCTCCAATCTTGAGGATATTGTCGAGGCCGTCGAGGGCAACCTGAATGATTTTGTTGTCCATCATGCTCAAGAGGTCGCACAAAGGTTTAATGCAACCTTGGGAAACGAGGTATCGAATTTGCGCGGGTTCCTGAAGGCCGCCAGATGTGGCATTAGATATCGCCCAGCAAGCCTCCTTCCGGGTCTTGAAATCCGCGTTCTGGAGAATGTTAATCAAAGGCGGGATTACGTTGGCATCTATTATGGCCTGGATTTGAGGTGGGGAACCGGCAGTGATGTTCGAGATAGTCCAGCAGGCCTCCTTCCTAATGCCGTCTTTGGGCGATGACAACAAGGAAAGAAGAGCGGACAGCGCGCCAGACGCAATGACAACTTGAGTCTGGAGGTCGTCGCCAGTAACGATGTTGCCAACAGAGCGAAGTGCCGGGGTCTGGACTGATGTAGAATTGTGCATAAGAAGATCAACCAATCGCCTGCACACGCCGGATTCAATGACAGCCTGTATTTTATCGTTGGAACCATCGGAGAGATAAGAGATGGCCCAACACGCGTCGATCAAAATTTCATCGTCGAGGGAGTATATCAATTTTGTGAGAACGGTGAGGGCTGGGGAGATCTACAAGATATATATCAGGGGGTGTCAGCTCTAGAGTGACCAATACACGCACGAGTTCCCAATCAGGCTGAGGGGATTTTCCTCGGCAGAAGTTGCTCAGCGTCCAAGTGGCATTTCGGAGCATGCTCAATTTGTGATGCTCGCTCAGGAGAGCCAACAGCGGCCTCAATGCGCCTTGTTGCAACACGTAGTCGCGGCATTGTGGGCTGTCTCCAGCGATATTTCCAAGGGCCCAGACAGCTTGTTCACGAACATCGAGGACAGGGGATGACAAGAGATTGATGAACTCGGGCACCGCTTGCGCGTTAATAACGACCTGCGTGTGCTCAGCAGTACCGGAGGCAATGTTAGTGAGGGCCCACGCGGCTTCGAACTAACAACAATTGTGGGTGAATATAAGGCATCATTTCATGGGTAACGCTATCACTGACCTGAAGCATCGAGTGGCCGCGCTGTAAGAACTCGACGAATCGGGGAACCACGCCACATTCAATAACTTTCTCGATCGGAGGATTTTTCTCCTTTGAAAGAAGCTTGCGGAATTTGGTGGTCGCGTCCAATTGACGTTCCGGGTCGTCCGAGAAGACGCCAGAGATCATCTCATCGGCGAGCTGAAAAGGAAAGGTGTGAGATATCGGAATGTTCTGCGTGAATTTTGAGGTCAACGCACGGGAGGATCCCAGTTGCCACCACCGATTTCTTCATCTGAGTCGGCGCCAGAGGACGGAAGGAAGTTCCTTCTCTTCGATATATTCTCTTCCCTCTTCTGGCGTCTGATTTCTACCTGCTGTTCCTCGCGACGACGCCTAAGATCATCTTGCTTTAAAGCACCTTTGCTCTTGTAGGCTGTTTGGGCGCGTAGTAAGAAAGCGAGATCAGGATATGAAGATGAAGAACAACGTACCTTCTCTGCGAGCCTTCATAGTACGAGACTCTGTGGCACTATCCATGGCTGATAATTGTTCTATCTAGGGCTCAGATGGAAGAGAGCAAGGTGAGAGATAGAAAAGAAGAATTTATCGTCTTATGTTGTGACTCGGGTGTTACTCTCTTCTATGTCACGTGATAGCGTGACAACTACAATTTATTGTAAGACCCTCTTTGGCTCTCCATCTAAGAAAGATGTGATGTTCTCCACCGTCTCTCTCCAAAAGACCTGGATTTCTTTATTCAGAACTGTTTCTAGTTCATACACTCCTTTCTCACCTCGTAGTTTGTGTCATTCACGTAGCCTGTGTGGGGAGTCAACGTGACGTTTTCTAATCCCCGAAGCTCGTGGTCAGCTGGCAACGGTTCTTTGTCAAAAACATCCAGGCCTGCCGCAGCGATGGTTTTATTCTTCAGCGCATTAATCAAGGCTGCTTCATCGACAAGTGGTCCCCTCGAAGTATTAATAAACAGCGCAGATGGCTTCATATGTGCGAAATCTTGTCCGGATATGATGTGGCGCGTGTGTTCTGAAAGAACAAGATGCAGGGATACAATGTCGCTTTGTCGCAATAGATCTTCCTTTGATTGAGCGTACCCGACGCCCGCGCTCTCAGCTCGTTCTGGGGTGAGATTTGGCGACCAACCAATAACTTTCATGCCGAATGCCTTTGCAATCTACAAGATGAACTTCATTAGGGATAAAAATGGAAGATGTTGCATTTGACATTACCTGGGCTGTTTGTGTTCCAAGCCTACCAACTCCTACCAAACCTAGAATTTTCCCATGAAGACCGGTGGCTATAGTAGTCTGCCATTTAGCACTTCCTAACTTGACGCTTGCGTTATCGACCGCAATGTTTCTTGCTACGGCCAGAATCAAGGCCCAGATATGTTCCAGTGTCGAATTTCCACCAGATCCAGTGCCAGAGACCACAATGCCCCTCTCACGAGCATGCGCGACATCGATTCCGGCGTTCCGCATTCCAGTTGTGGCGATCAATCTTTTGCACTTTTATCATCATCAAGCGGACATGTAAGAAACAATTACTGATACCTCAGGTGCGGCAATCGATCTAAAACTGAGGCCGGAAATTTCGTCCGCTCCCTCATAGCGCAAATAACTTCGTAGCCTTCTAGGCAGCGGACGAGCGCATCCTCGTCGTTGACAGCGCTGGTGTACACATCAATGCTGACCCTGCCTTGTAACCTTGACCAGTCAGCGCTCGTCAGAGCCACTTCCTGATAATCATCGAGGATTGCGACACGCATCGAAGGAGGAATGGGATATATCACGATAAGGGTATGGAATTGGAAAGAGGTAGTAACCTGGATCACACGAATTTTCCGGAATCCGGCGTTATCCAGCAGGACCGTGCGATTGCTTTACCATACTTAACCAGCAAGGGGATGCGTGCATGGCTCCGCAAGCTGTATGGGCAAACATGGAGGGGAAATGGCAATTACTCGAGCATCTACACATGGCTTGCTACATTGTAAGTAGAAATATGATATACAGGTCATGCGTCATTGTCAAATGGATACTGAGGTCCTCGGATTAATCGACGAGAATGATAGAGTAAAAAGAAAAAACGCACCTCAAATGATGCAGGGGGATCTGCTTCGGGGGCTGATTCGTCCAGTGCAATGTGCAGACCCGTTGGCGGTGCTGCGGGCTGTCCACCCGGTGCAGGCACTGCAGGTTGCTGTATTGCTGCTTCAATAGGGGGTTCAAATTCAATGAACTCGCTATCCTCTTCCGGCCTTAGATCGGCCAAGAGCAAGATTCCACCTCCACCGGCGTACTTTTCAGACGGGGCACCAAGTGCTGATGATTGTGATAGTCCTGTCTTGCGTTCTGTTGACGTATGGGCTGATACGGGACGGACGGGTTGGTACCGGGAATCGCTTGGGAAGGATATGTGGGCGACTTGGGCGGGGGTGACGCGAGAGAAGTTTGGTCGTACTTCAAACGCTGGTTCTGCTTTTTTCGCCGACTTGGAGGATGTCGAAGGCTCAGCAAGGTTGAAGATCGAACGATTGATAGGTGAGACATCACCATCCTTCGGAGTTGAAGGTTGTTCCTTCATCTCAACGTCGGCCTCCCCTTCCTTACCATCTGCCCGGTCATCCTGGAACGTTTCAGCTCCTGTCTAAAACAAAAAGGCTGAGCTCACCAATTCCATGGCATCCTCGGCGGCAGCTTTCTTCTTTTCCCTTGCTTTGACTTTTGCAGTTGTTGACAGGACCGCGGTCGCGACTTTGGTAACAGTTTCCTTCTTCGGAGGTTTGGTTGATGATGGATATGCAAAAAGGCTTGGTTTTGCATTGGAAATGTAGTCGAATTTCGGAACCTGTGGGACAGGAGGAATTGACAACCCGAGAAGGAAGCAAAGTAAAAAGCCCTTACCTTCAGGTTTGCATCCAAGCCAATGATGCCTGTTGGCTCAAATGCCAAAGCGGCACAATGTGCCAATGGGTACCAGTACCAGAACTGGCAGAACATGACCATACCGACAATGGCACTTGTGTTTTTACTACCGGCTCGACTTTGAAGACTAATGGTGACGTTTCTCCCGCCGGCATCAATAAGGCCCTGACCGATTGCAGCACCAAAACGAGCCATAGGGTCCTCGTGTTTGTCCGAAACGACTTTAGTATACAGTGCCCGAGTAGATGCAAGCGAAGGAGACGAAGATTCAGACTGTTGAACGAGGATCATGCCTAATGCTATAAATGCACCCTGGCGGACGAAATCAACGCCGTCCCGGGTCATCGGCTCCAAGATTTCGACAGCATCCTGTTCAAACATCAGGAATGCCGTGAACGGGAGCAACAAAACCACTGACCTGAAGGCCGGTACCAGCACAGGCAATCCCCAGTGCAAGGGTAGCGCCACAACGAACGTGAGGGTTGTAACTTTCGCTCAATAGCTGTACTATGCGGGGCACGTGGGAGGGATTCTTGAAGAGGAGAAAGGCGAGGGATGTAACAGCTGCTCTCCTGACATCGTCTGAAGTGTCAGAAACAGCAATATGTAGAAGCTTCCGAACAGCGTCGTTGTTGGCTGTTCCCGCATAAGCCAGTGCGAGTGTATAAACACCTCCGTAACGCAAGATCGGGTCCTAAATTATCGTCAGTATTTGAGAGGAGACCTGTAGCAAATTGAGCAAACCTTTTCGGCTAGCAAAACTTTGACAGTTTCGTCGGCCTCTTCTTGACGGCCATAGTATATAAACGCAACACCCACTGCCAGACCACGGATAATCTTTTCATGTTGCGTCTCACGAGCATACTGGAGCATCTCCCTGACCGGCTCTTCCGATGCCGTGCCAAGCATGATCAATCCCATCGAGTAACCAGACGCTTCTCCAGCGACGGCCGAGTCCATGAAAAGAACATTCTTGAGGTCTTCAAAAGCCTCGAGACTGCTCGATCCCATACCTGCCACTCCAAGCCCCAATGCAGCTCCATGTTGCACAATTTCTCCCTGAGAGGCTTTCAAGGTATCCCGGAGATATGTCGTAACTGAGCTGCCGCAGCCCGCGTTTATCAGGCCCAAGGCGTACAATGCACCACCTTCAGAGTAAGCGGCCCCTTGAACGCCACTTTCACCACCACTTTGGGGAAGATATGGACCGAGAATTGTCATGCCTTGCTCGAAGTAGCCCTTGTGAATGACACCAAGCCCAGCAGTGGCGGAAAACTTGGACCAATTCGATGCCAGTCCTAACCATTCGAGATTTTCGCGCAAAAAGAGGTCAGACGTCGTGCCTGCATGCATAAAAGCGTTTTGCAATGTTAAGGCAGTGTGGTAGATAGACGACCTGGGTTCCAAAACGTCCTTTTGAGGGCTAAATAAAAGAATGCATCATATAGTTGACCCAAATCTCACCTTTGTGTTTTTCAGGATCACCAAGTCGACGTGGTTATTGCGCTTAAGGAATTCGAGATAGAGCTTCACGGATTCCTGCCCCGTGAGGATGCTGCGTAGTTGGTCGAAGGTTGGTTTTGTAACCTGAAAATAGTTTGAACGAGAAGTACATGGACCACGAATGTCTTCATACCTCATCCCCTTCAGGCAAATCGCGACGGACGCTTTCCAAGAAATCTTGAGCGCCGCCTTCTACCAGGTCAAAGGCAAATTGATACGCCAACAGTGGTTGGTTGGGGACCAACGATACCAATAAGGGCACTGTAAGCGCCGGGTCGCTCAAGGTGATCAACAGGCGGGTAACAGAAAGAATGTATGGCGACCCGTCCCCAGTCGTAGGCGCAGGGAACAGAGTATAGAGGAATTGAAGGACCTGGTCACGGTAGGACAAGGGAAAGCCTGTGTCAAGTACAGCTTCCATAGCATAAGAAAGCAGCGATGTATCGCGGGTTTGGTTGTAGATTAACGATACAACGTCGAGGCGACGCGATTCAAGTGCTATGCCGATTGCCTGGCGCGCAGAAGGCATCAGACAAAATGCAAAGAAGACGACTAGGTATATCTGACCTGTTTGTACTCTCCGTCAACAATGCATCGGTCGAAGATAGTCTTGATAATGTCCTGAAGACGTTGGTCTATCTTTTCAAGGCTCCCATCGCGTTCTTCAGCCCGGGCTTGAATATAACGGTCGATTGCTTTGGCTGTAGCGGAGGCATGAATTCTGCTTTGGATGTATGGAGGAGAGTAAGACTCACAAATCACAGTCTCCACAAACTCCTCAGAGCCGTAGTTGCGGGCCTCCTGCGCAAACGCGTCACCTGCACCAAGGGCGAAGGAGAGTGCTTCGTCGTATTCGCCAAGGAAGTAATAGACCTTGCTTGCTAAGAGAGCAGCAGAGCATCGTGCCTCTTTGGAAAGGTCGTCGGATTCGTACAGTGATTCACTATAGGAAAGAGTTAATATGTGGTATAGGACGATGATGGGTGCTTACATGAGAGCGATATGCTCTGAGATCTCTGCCCAGAACTGGGGGACAAGGGGGTTGAGGATGTTGAGAGCATGTTGCTTGAATATGGGATCTGGTTCGTGGAGGAGGGCGAGTACACCAGCGGCGGAAGACTGGGAACGGGCAACCATAACGGCAAGAGCTGAGCGTGTGTCGGTCGAGTCCTTCACCGTTGGGCTGACGCGTCCTCTCAGCTTGGCTGCAGCGAGGAATTTAAACACAACCAAACAGTCTCTCCGAAAGAACCCCTCCCTTCCCGGCGTCGGGCAACACCCATCCAGTCAATGTCGTTCCTTGCTCGTAACGCTCTGCGCGCTGCTCCCCGCCCTGCTCGTCAGGTTCGCTCATACATCCCCACCCCTGCCTACCGCTCCTACCTTGCAGAGCGCGAGGCAGTCGAGCACCACGCTAAAGGTCTCGAGTCTATTTCCTTTTCCATATTTACTAGTACTCAAATCTCCACAGAGACTACCGACCTTTGGCGTAAAATTAGGTGAGCTGCCTTCTAATCCCTCTCAGATCGTATCATTAACTTCTTTCTCTAGCTACTTCGTTTGTATCCCTGGCAGTCTGTCTCTTCCCTGTTCCAGCCCTCTCACTCCCCTGACCCACCCTTAGTCGCTGTCTGCGTTGCCTGGGTTTACAACGCCGAAGTAGAGCACAAGCACCACCTTGATCACCTCCGTGCCGAGAACGACGGCAAACTTCCTGAAGTCCCAGCATTCGAGTATATGAACAGAAGGGGCAAGCCTTACCCATGGGGCATGAACAGCTTGTTCTTCAACCCAGAGGCAAGTCGTAGCCAGGCATAGCGTTCAACTACAAACTCACATCTTCCCCAGGCCAACAAGGATATGTCCGAAGAGTAGACTACTTATTAGATCTCGTTCAATGCAAATGATTTCATCCTGGGTCTACACAGCTCTCAGAGCTACTACCAATTACGTCTCAAATCACGTCGGATACTTTCATACAGAGATCGCGTTTCTGTACGCCCAGCCTCGAGTTCCCCAAGGTATTGATCAATCGACCGGTCAATTCGGCCAACTGGAAACTCTCCTCTCGCAGCAGATGATTGTGGTCGACTGACCTCTTTCAACCAGTCGGATAGCAGTATTGCGATATCCGATGATATAGCCTGCACGTTTGCTTGATCGTTGAATGGAGGGACCTGGAAAAAGTGGCTCAGTGGACACGTCTCAGAGTGCAGAATTTGTATACAAACTGACCTGTGATTCATACATCTCATGGAATACATCCCAAACGTCGGTAAAGGGAACCCCGCATTGGATCAATATCCGCGGAGCCCACCCATATGCCACAACATTCTTGTTAGCGAGCGTGAATCGCACAAGCAGGGTGGCAATGAACCCTACATTGCTAAATGAGTGATTGAGGCCGCAACATGATATAAAAGTGGCTTACGGAGGGGGAAGGCACTTTCAGAAGGGTAAAAGCGCTTCCCTAGGGGCACAACTCTTCCTTGGATGAGGTCTGCTGTCGTAGATGGGTCTGCCTCCTCCTTCAAAACTGGTGGGATTATGAGTATCAGAGTAGGAAAACGATAAAGGACACCTACTGTCATCGAAGATCTGATTCCATAGTGGCCGGACAACGGTGTCATCCCGGTGTTCGGATACATGGAGACAGAGGAGCTTCATGTCGACGAGGTCAAAGGGGATGGCATATTGGTTGTATAGCTGATAAGGAGGTCAAGAGCAGGAAAAATTAAGAACATGTAGATGGACTGACCTCCGACATTGTGTACAGTTTTTTAGACAACAGATTTATCCGCGTGCCAACTTCAGGGGCGTCACCGATATGAGGGAAGAGGACGTTGAATATTTCCAACTGCACTTGCGCAACATCAAGCTTTTCTTCCAAGTCTGTGAGGAAAGCAATCGCAGTCTCATGCCGACCGGTCGCAGATATTGGGTGCGATTTTGCATTTCCGACAGCGAGTGTCAGATATTCTAATCTCGCGGGTAATTCCAGGTCAAATCTGAGACAGTAAAGTCAATATCAATATCCGAACGTGCAAAGAGGACTTACTGTGTAGATTCTGCAAGAGCGGCTAGAACTTCGGCTGCGCGTAAGGATTGACCATTTTTGACATAGAACTGCCATAATAATTGGAACTTTTGCACAGTAATAGGCTCTCGCTTCAGATGTGCTTCGAGGAATGTAGGGCGCATCTACGCGAAGACGTTAAAATAGTTATGAGAAGAAGATCGACTTCGTACCTCCAAGAGGTCATCCGCCAAGCCGCGATCAATGAGCCAATCGTACAGCGTTGAATGGAAGACTTCATCCTCGCTTGCAAACGCGAGTTCGTAGGCGTGACTTCTGACAGCTTCGGGATCATTAGGTAGGAGAGTGTCCTGCTCCGCCGACTTCTTTGCGGAGTTGCACTTGTTTTCGAACACGGTCAAAGAATCAAGCACCAGATCGTAGCAACGAAGACGTTTTTGTGCGAACAAGGTGTGGGGATCACCTGCCGGCAGACCAGCATGCCAAGCTTCGAGGCCGATATTATCCGGATCCGATGCCTGTGCACACTTGAGGGGTAATTCGACAGCACCTACGATACGTTTAGACAAGTTTCAGTAAAACTACCTGAAAAAAAAACTTGCCTCTTGCATAATTAAGCTGTTGGTAGTCTCCACAAATCTCTCTGAGCTTTTCAAACTCCAAGATTCGAGCACCCATTGCAAACAAGCTACACATCACCGTTAGCAAACAAGGTACAACGTGTAGAAAGTGTTGTACCGTAGTGATTCTGCCAGCCAGTTCTGCCTCTCAGGAGGGTTTCGTGATTCGACAGCTTTTCGAACGTTTTCTTTGGCCTAAAGATGGTCTAGTCATTATGCCGTATGTAAAACGGGTGTCAATGGGGTATCACCTTATACAGCATCACATCATCAGTACTGCAAAATGAACCACATCTGTGTTGCAGGATTTCGCTAATGGTATCGACCTACGTGGAGTATGAGTGTATGCAATGTCAATTGGAGATTTGGGTACTGACGCTAATTTGCTGTCCAATTTGCTGATCAATAATGACATTGACAAGGGCCCGGGAAATTGTCATGCCGTCTTGACTGGTAATGAGACTTTCAAATGTTTGTGCTGCTATGAGCTGCTGTATTTCTGGAGAGCAGCTGGTGGACAGCCGTCAGTCAAATCTACACGTCACTGGGCTGCGGGACGTACTGCGAGATAAGGTCGCCAAGCATATAGTCATTCAAGAGCAGAACAAAAGAAAGGGCTTCGATCGTTCTCCCAAGGAGGGCAACAAGCTCTGACACAGAGTTTTGCTCGGCCTACAACGACGAGTATAGGTAAGTTGTAACCAAGCAAATGAAATCTGGACGCACTCTCCATGCTTCTTGTTCCGCAACTGGAACACGACTCGATGATTCGCTGGGGGATGAGTGGAAAAGGTGAGGATTCTTATCCAAGAAGTCCTTTAGAAGGAACAAATTCTTCTGGACGGTAACAATGACATTCTCTGCGATGTGCAACTTCTGCCGCCCAACGAAACTGAGAAAGAATGAGACTGGCCAAACAACGGAGACGTTTGTGAGCGATCTTACCCAGGCTCTGTAAGTTTCGCTTTCCAAAGAGGCCGAATCAAACGGGCGAAATATAATGCTAGCCCTTCTCGACGGCCACTGAAAACCGCAATACCCTGACTCTCAGCTGCTCAAATAGATGAGCGGTTTGAAAGGGACGAGAAAGGATGTGCATACTTGTCCCATAGGTGACCCTCTCTGTCCATGTCGGCCGCTCCCCAAGATCATAAAATGCCTGTTTGGCCACAGCAGTTATGTCAGGGGGGGGGGTGGAGATAGTTCCAGTTCGGGATGTTAGTTCATCCTGAACATCGAGGAATGTGTTTCCACATGCAAGACCAAGAAGCATACAACATGTTTGATCACGTCCAAAGCTATGGAAAAGTAGGGTGTGTCAGTTTAGTGTGATTTGGGCTACGAATATGCAAGACAAACCTGTCCCTAAATTCCACCAGAGGTTGGACAGCGCCTTTTTCTTGAAGTTCTTCCAGATCAGCTCTCAAGAAATCGACGGCCCGTCTTTTGACAAGGAATGATATGCCAGAGTTGGTGAAGAACATGAATTGGGCAGGTGCTTCCCCAAACTGAGTCGCCAGTTCATTGAGAGAAGATGGAGCGGGGCCATCGGGTGTAGCCGCAGCTGAGGTAGAAGGTGGTATATGGGCTATAGACCAGGTCGTTCCAGGAATACAGGTAAGGGACGCATACTCGGTAAGAGTTGGTCGCCCCTCCCCCAGCGCATTCCGATAAGGTTCTGGTTGCGGTATAGCAGGCGCTGGCTGTGGAGGGAGGTTCACTTGCCCAATCGAGCCTATTCGTGTCAGGTCGGGTGACATGCAAAGGATATAGTCATTTCCATCCCTATCTCCTGGATGAGAGGCAACAGTCATCCCTCTAAAATAACCAACCCAGGGAAACTCGAACGTATGGAAAGGCCGAGGTGGAGCCTGAGCCTGAGGTTGAGGGACCCCATAGAGCATCGGAGGAGGCTTTGTTTGTTGTATAAGCGCATCTGGATGTACCAAGTTCGTCGAGGGTAATCTGACGTGAAGAAGTTGAAGCGGCCGTGTATAGCTGGTGCTGGTGGAGGAGCCGTAAGAATAGCTGGGTATATTTGTCGGGCCGAAATAGAACCGCACGCCATTATTTGACATTATGAAAAACTGAATGCCAGATCGAGATTCGACGGTATCAACGACGTGCAACGACTTCAGTTCAAATTTATCGCCCGTCAAAGCAGGATGACCTGCGGCTTTGTCCTGAGCTGACTTGAGCAAGTTCGTGATAGTTTGCACATGTTGAATGGCCTTTTCGCCATTCGCCCTGTATATCGACACACTATTTGCAGCCAGTGCGTAAAAACAATCCCTCCCATTGTCGACAGCAAGGAAGATTATTTTATCTGGGAGAAGCTCGTCAGCGCTGCATAAATAAGCTGAAGCCTTGTTACCTTCTTTGCTAAGGGTCGTGAAGCGGGGTAAGAGGCTCTGAACACCGCCAATAGAGTGGTTGATTATCTGTATCCTCTTCGCAAACCAAGATTCATTCTCTTGGTAGTGCAATTCATACAGGCATCCATCCTGGGCGCCGCACATAAAGATTCGACCATCCGAAGTACCGATTACGGATATCATCTCGATGTCGGTGTTGACTTTTAAATCCGTCGCGTACAGCTTGAGGTCGCGAAAGGCGCGACCCTGCCCCCGAGGTGAGTCAAATGAAACGCCCAGTATAAGTACGGATAAAGGTGTGGTGACGACGAGAAGGGATTTGATTTCGTCGATGAACATGCCTGCTTTGGGCTTAACAATACGAACATCAGAAATGACGTCCTCCCGCTCTTCCCAGAAGGAGCTCGTTTCACGTCTGGGCCATACATAAAGTTCAGAATTACCAACATCAGCATATGATTACAGGCAGAACGCACCCATCAACGTAATCCCAAAAGAATAGCTTGTAGTCATAAGATATCCAGGCTCGTTCAATCTCTGGCAGCAGCCCTACATGGGTAACTCCGGAGGTCGCTGAACTCCTGTAAGGCACTCGGCAAAAACTGATACGTGTAGCCAGACTGACCATTGAAATGTTCAAACAAGGTCTCTGGAATATGGACGAACTTCTTCTTTTGAAACGGTGCGCGATAATCGTTGGGATAGACGGTGTACGACGCCGAAACTTGTCCGGATGCTGCAAATCTGTTATTAAGAGATAAAAGCAGGAATTGAAGGACAACGCACTAGATGCCAGGGTATCGCCTAAGTCGGGAATAATGGTCGCATCCCTCACTATTCGATCTTGCAACACTCGGCCCGCACTCTGCAGTGCCGGAAGATCCACGGGCTCTAGTTGCGCAGGCCGCGTCACACCTCTAGTTGAATTGGAACCACCATATGAACGAGAAGGAGCAAATACGGAGGTCATTGGTAGTAAGGCTCCAGTTGGTGGCAAGTTGGGTTCGACAACTAACGCGTCCAAAGAAAACACGTGGATGGTCCATGGACCATTAAAAAAAAAGAAATAGTAATAAATAAACTACTCGATAATAGTGATTTTACCAAATATATAATTAGCGATCAGCATCGAGCTCTTTTACTACTGTATCCACCACCACTTCCCG
>JAFLHD010008936.1:7347-33160 GCA_018856295.1 Blastosporella zonata
AGGACTGATGCCGTCGGCTACACCAACTCCACCTGGTGGTCATCCATAAATTGCTACCTAAGGCCGAACTCAATGTAATAGACTGACATAATTGCTCGGGAAAATTCCCTTTCGCCCGGCGGAGTTAACACCTGACAGGCCAGATCAGCGATACTGGAAGCGTGGCGGAGTACATTTTGAATCTACCTTCCCACCATCCATTCCCGTAGTTTTGACCACCTGATGGGCCACTCGTAAGTTCGATAGCCTGCCCCTCGATTAAATCTAATTCATCCAGTCCCTGTGCCTTATACGCATAGATAGAGCGCACTGATGCGATAAGTTTTTCAAATGATCGCCACAGGCAAATAGTGAAACCTACCGTGCTGACCGGAGCCACCTTGAGTGGCCGGAGGTTGACTACCTGACGAAGAGCTTTTTTCGTGCTCAAGGTAAGACGCCGGGACGAGACCATCTTTCCCCTGCAGATTAGCGACTTTGACCCATCCGGAGCCATCATCGACCTCCATCACACTAACAGTTGCGCCCTCTGGGTCATTTCACCGATCAGACGTTATTGGCGGCGCTTAAGAGAAGATAAAATGGTTACCAGTTACTTCGAGTTCGAACTCAGAAGTCGGAGTGAAATCAAACAGCACCCGAGCAGTGGGGTGAGATTCCTCGATTGGGCCCTCGGATGCAATGGACGGTAGAAAAGAAGAAGCACTTGGAGCCTGAGACGCGGAGACTGAAGGGGGGTGGATGAGGGGGCAAGAAAAAGGGCGCCAGAAATTCTTACCATGTGAACTGGTGCGTGACATCATCGACCCAGCTCGAGTGGTTGACGACGACCTTACCACACTCGCCTGTCGGCAATCAGCTGGTATCTATGGATAGAGTTCAGTGGTGTATAGCTCAGGCAATGCGATTATCACCTTGAGTTCACACTTGGCATGAACAGAAACTCCACAAAGCTTGCACGTCTTCCCCTGCCTGCTTAGACCCCATATAGTGGTCTACGGGAATGCCGTAAACAGATGGGTTCGCCTCGTATAGAGATGAATTAATACCTTGCAATACCCACACTGCGTAGGAATAGAAAAAGATGAACTTTTAAAGGAATGGGGTTGTTGGTCACCCTCATCGTCTAAAAACATATAAGACAAAACCGCACAAGAGGAAGAATCTCATGTATCTCACCTCCGATAGCAGAATATATGGATTCCACCTCAGTCTGTAGGACCACCTCCGACGCGGTGAACAACGCAAGCTCGTGTTGAACTTCTATCAGGTTCTATCGAACGACATCAGTCCAATCTCTCTCTTCCGGGCTGTACTTACAGTCGATACTTCGTCTATACTTCCCAAAGTGTGGTCAGCCTTGTAGGAAGAAATTTGCTTCGAGAGCTGGTCCTGGTCCCTGCCTAAAGAGCCAGTGATCAAGAAAATTTCATGGCAACGATGATCAATATACGTTTTGCATCGATGAGAGGCCCCAATTCTTCCAGTTTGGATCGACATCTGGTCAATTTATTTTGAAGAAAGATCTTTGGCGCTGGTTCAACGCTCATTTCGCCCTGCGATGACAGGTGAGTGATTGGATGTCAGACACGTGGGGAAAACCTGCAGTGTCATAATGCGTCGAACACGGATCGAATGTCCAGTCATCCGGGGCTGTAAATGGACGCTGGTTGTGATCGATGAAGAGATTCTGATCGTTTCCTGGATCGACATTTCCAAAAGCAGTGTCTACTCGGGCGATGCGTCCCTTCAATGACTCAAAATGGGAGAGCTGCAGAGATTGCGAATACTGGAGGATTTTTGAGAATCTCTCAACCAGACGGCGTTGCAGCAGTTCTGAAGCGAACGGCACATGAGCCAGGATCATAGAATTCCGAAGAGATGGACACACGGAATTGCTAGAAGTGATTTTTTCAGTCGTATCCTCCATGCGCAATCAACCTCTGACGTACATCTTCAAGAGCAGGTAGGTTCGTAGTGTAAAATTGGGCTTTAGCGTTGTTCGCGACGGCAATAGAAATCAAGTAAGCGCTGAGTCAATTCAGGTTACTGGAAAAAAGATAACAATGAAAATACGGACTTTTTACTATTCAGCATTTCAATGCGCTGCTGTTCTGATTGCTTCGCTGCCCGATCCGCGTGCTTGTCATCTTGAGCACGAGCCTTTCGGCGTGGCGTTAGTTCTGGAAGGGAAATAGGGTTCGGCTGAACCATACCTGCTTCTGCCGATATGAATCGACTTCGCTGCATTCTTCGTCATACTAGTAGAAAAATTCTATCATTCAACACTTTGGCAACGGTTGGCAGGAAGTATTTACAGTACCTTTTGCTTGCACTAGAGGAATTGATCGACATCAATACCTCATGGCAGCGTCGCATGAGCCCATCCACTGACCTTAAGCCTCTCGGCATAGACGCGGTCTCTGTCGCTCAGCAGTTTCTGGAAGAATTGCATTTCCTGGAGAGAAAAAGAAGTTGATCCAGAGGCTTTCCCGGACTAAGAGGCGCAAGGCTAACCATCTTTTGCGCATCCTCATTCTTCTTCTCGACTTCCCTCAAAACCTCCACTACTTGGGTTGTGAGGCCATCTGCGATATTAACGTGATCCTGAGCGGAATTCGTCATCGAGTCAATAAGTTCACTGTATGCAGCGAGCAATGAGCTACATGCGGCAGGTCAGCAGGTCATATTCTAAAACGTGGCTGCGGACGTTACTTCTGCGTGAGCGAATTGGGGTCCAATGCTTTGGCGGGATACTCGCCGACTACGAGTGTGACTTCCATTCTGGACTTCTTTTCAGCCGCCTTCTTGGAAAGTAGTTGCAGTTTTGCTGCATATTCCCTTTCAAGTGCGGCACGTCCGTGGTATAGTTCACGAACCTGGGGTCATATGGTATGAGAGGCGATCTAGACTTCCTCACAAAATCTTACATCGCTCATCAGCTCTAGATGCACGTCAAAGAGGGACGATATTCGTTCAACTTGGTCCTGATGGTCTGAAATCAGCGGAACTCTTTGATACTTGAGAATAGGGGCTATACTGGAAGCGATCGACCGTAACTTTGGCTAGCAGACTGCATTCTAAATCAATGTAACCGCGTCTCGATGTGACTACTGTAGAATTGGTCAGTGGATCCGTCGACCGTAAATCTCGGCGATTCAAAGAGACGTTGACTAGGACAAGGGTGTGCGGCCAGGCAGTGTGCGCTGCGTTCACGTGCGACCTCCGTGATCTGACACGTGATAATTAACGCGACGTGACGCGTTGCGACGCGTTCTGAGGCAAGTCAACGTTCGAGGGATCGAGGAGCTTGTAGTTAGATCGTATCAGCGATTAAGCTTGTAAGATGAGGAGTACCTGGCAGGTGTTATGAATGCTCAAAGAGTTCAAACGTTCATAATTTGTAAACCTTCCTCGTGATGTCAACTATTCATATAGACTCATAATACCGTCTTTAAATCATTATTCATGTCTGAGAAGTCTGCCCCGAGACAGGTGGCGTTTCCGACTGCCCGTGAGTCTTGAGGTCCATTTATCGCATTATTCGCATTATACATCCTCTTATTCGCGTCTTCTTCCATCTCCTCTAATGGAAAAACGGCTCTAACAAATTTCTAGCCCTTAATTCAAGGTGCACGAGGACGCGAGTCAAGTTCCAACCGAAGCCGACTTGTTTCTTACCCTTTGCCCTTGCGTACGTCCGTTAAAAAAAGTGTGCTTCAGGCTCGTGATATGTCAGAATGAATTAATGCCGTTTTATTTTCGCGCTCATGTGCGCTCTCCTCTCCACGCGCCTCGAGCGTGTCCTTGAAAAGCCCACACTTGCCAAAAATAAGCTGGATATCGATGGATAGATATGTCATGAAACGGGGTCATTTTTTGTCATGTCTCGGAGTAATTGATAGGATCAATTCGGAGAAGTGAATGACATATGAAAGCTGGAGGCAGCACGCTCCATATGGGGCGCGCCCGTCGCATTGTGCGCATGTGCGGATCCAGAGGTAGGACGAAAGTGCCGAAATAATATTAATGGGACCTTGGTGGTAAGGCGGACATAACCCCTAGCATGACAGGTGGTGGTAAATGCCGTGCTTTCCGTCTCAGTGGCCCCCTGGGAACAAGTGCTGAGATCGAAAGAGGCGCTACGTATCACGGAAGGCATTTCTTTCTTCTACGGGTTTCTCATGGCGATTCATGTTTTGACTCGTGGAGGTCTCGCGCTCCAGGCACCCACACCGACCATCCCATCATGAGGCTAGATGACGGTAAACTCTAGTTGAAAAGGAAAACATCACCATCCATGCCATGCAACAAATGCAACAAGTAACCCGCCACTGGCAGTGGTCAAAGGACCTTGTCATGCGTTGAATAAAATTTTGAATTGTTTGTCGTTGAATACAAAGCAAGATGGCAATCACCGCTTCTGACAGGTTCAACGGTGAGCTAATTTTTCTTTCTTTGTTCTTAACAACTGGGCGGGTGGTTACTCTGCCTCACCGCATTACGCCTGTTATCCCAATCGAGGAGTTGTAACTTAAGAACGTGTTTCATAGCCCCGTCGATATGAACGCTCGGATGTCGTTCAGCGACTCATCCACGCCTTCGGCGCGTGGGGGATCACCGCGGTCCGAAGGGCCTTTGACGGATTCTAGTACGGAGCGCATGTCCATCGCATCTTCCTCGTCCGAAAACTATCTCCAAATGCCACCGAGGACGGACCCACGAATGCCCTCGAGGACGAATTTGTTGCCCTCTTTTGCTATTTTTTGCCCATAGCCCTAGTCACCGACAACCCTTAAAAATACTCGCTACGAGGCGCTCTTCGATTTCTCCGAATTCGGGGTGATTAAGTTGTCAACTTTGCGTTGCCCTTGGCACGACTCAGGTCCAGGATGTTTAGCTAATTTTGCGGTGCCCCGAACACGCCTTGAGTGGTAACTACCTCGCCACCTCTGATAAGTATAAATACCCTGTCGATCCGATGCAAAGTTACTACTGTTGATTTGCCCCCGCAGCTCCCCTGACTTCCGCATCCCATTCCTATTAAAGCTCCTGTGGGTCATACATTCTACCACTTCCTCTTCCTCAATCCTCGACATCATGTATCGCGTTTCTCTCTCTCTCATCGTGATCTTCGCCCTGGCTTGCGTCACGATCGCGTCCCCGGTGCCTGAAACTTACGCCAACTCCACTCAGACCGACCTCGAAAAGCGTATAACGCACACCGGCAGGGTGAGTCTGTTCGTCGTCGTGAGCTACCGCTCGAGATGCTCATAGTCTTTCCGTCTCTTAGGGTACCTGGTTCCACGTTGGTTAGCCGTTGTCTTTGATCCCTTGTCGCGCAGGCTCTGACGTCGCTTCGTGTTTGTTAAAAGGCTTAGGTAACTGTGGATATTGGAACAAAGACAGTGATGCTATTCTAGCCATCGCTATACAACGATACAATGAAAATGGCGGTGCCAACTGCAACCAAGTGAGTACGCCGAAGTGACCCTTTGTTCCATATGCTGACGCTTTTCTGGCAGTGGGTCGAAATTGTCAACACTAAGAATGGAAAGAAGGCTTACGGCAAAACGAGGGACAGCTGCCAGTCATGTGGGACTTCAGACATCGGTTCGCTTCTTTGTATTATCCCTTTTTCGACGCCACCTAATTCTGGAACTCACAGACATGTCTCCCTCGCTATTCCAAAAGCTCGACCCCCTCAGTGTCGGAGAGATCACGGTTTCCTGGCACTTTATGGCAAAGGGATGGAGTCCGTAAGCAACGCCGCCTCCCCTCCCCTCGCCATCATCACCATCCGCCCGATCACGCTTCTGCGCAACCTTCTTCCATTCCTCCTGTCTACTTCCCTCTTTGCCACCCTCCCACTATGGCTTATTCTTTTAGACGCTTGTCCATTGCAGTGACAGCCACCAGCAACGATTAGAAAGTTCAGCTGCTCGATTTGTATCTTTAACGCTCAAATGTTTTCTTTATCGCTACTTGTACCCACCCCCCCGCCACCATCATATCCGCACACACTTCTATCTTTACGACCATGGGAGACGGTGGGCAGGCTTTGGAAGCCCTGGAGTCCGGCCCTTTCCCATCTTCCACTTACGACCTTCCATTCACGACTTTAACGAACCTAGCGTTCGACGATTCTTCCCCCGGTGCAATCGTAAATACTCATAGAATCTTGGTCTCGGTGCTTGATGCACCCATTGACAGTACTTGTACTTGTATCCGTGTTGTTCGCTCGTCTCGTCGTCTTGTAATTGCCTTTTACTTTGGTTAACGTGCTCGAAATACTCATACATCATTCCGCAGTTCCTTGTCTCAGGGCATCGTCGAGACATTCGTACACTGATCAAGGTATGATATCCCATGCATAGGGTCGCACCCCTTGGGTGTTCGGAAGGCTATGCTCGTATAGTCTCAAAATCCGTCTGAAATCCGCTGCTATACCTGTCCAATGCTAGTACTCGGCCCCTTTCAAGCCATTTTATTTACCAGTCCACAACGGTCCACGAATTGAGAATTCCAACCCTTCATCACACGGACAGCCGCCACTCGTATATATATCATGCGCAGCACGCTATCAACTGAATGGAATGCGAACTCATGATGATCCACAATTCGCGAATACTGTGGCATGAGTCGACTTGGCGGATATTAAATCATAATGTGGTTAAGACCGCTCGCTGGGGTCATCTGTTCAAACTTTGTCGTGGGTCCACATGAACCTAGACTAACTGGAGCATTAAATCGATTGTGCTTAGTGAGGGAAGGGAAGGTTAGGAAATGATACCTCCTCGAGAAGGGATCCGCCTTGAGCGATAAGCCCTTCGGACTAAAACTCGCCGCCCCCACTCATCGCTGCTATTAGTGATAGGATGGTTGATCTCGTTCATTGAGACCAGAACTTCAATTCTATCATGGATTGCTGAAACGCTCAACCAGAAGCACTTATGCGAAAGCAACGACCGTTCGACTGGATGAAGCTAATGGGGACGTTCGAATATGTGCTTCATAATGGACTTTGGAGAGTATCAAGCACAAAGTCAGTGACCTTGCCCGCAGGCGAGAACCTCCGCGTTGTCCTCCAAACCCGAATGCCTAGTCCCACGCTTGTGCACCCAAACCACACGGCCATAGGAACCTTCCGTTACGAACACAAATGAAGAAGGCCCACCATACTCAAGCAAATATAGCCCAATGCATAGCCACCAGCCAAGGAAGCCAACAAGATCTGGAAATGGCCGGGTTATCGCGATGAAAGGACGAAGGGCTTGTACGATGAAGTGACCAACCAACTGCAACTTCGACATTCAATCGATATTGTTGAAGCTTGGTTCTTGTTTATCCATCCGTAGCGGTTGGAGAGGTTGGCACTCCAGGATGTCCAATTCCAGCACGTTCTCATTCTCCTCGCGTCGTTTCATAGGAGAACTGGTTGCAATTCAGGCTGCACACGAACGTTCTCGACCACGAAAATAGTCTGATCAATTGGTGAGCTAGGTTATGTTCAATGCGTGTGGGTGATAGTACAGTAATGTTCGTAAATGCAATCGGATCCCAATGTGTCCATCCCCAGAAAACTCGTCTTAAACGAGGAGGGTAATCAGCAGCGACGCGACTCCGAGGGACGCAAGTGTGGTACGGGCTCCGCTAGAGGCAGCGGAGTTGCTTGTCGTGACGGCGTTCGCAGCAGTCGTGCTACTCGCAGGCAGTGAACTCAACGACGTCGGGGTGGTTGCGGTGGATTGTGGGGTCGTGATGGCAGTCGTCGAGGTGGATGATGTAGTTGATGTCGCTGAGCTTGTGATCGTGGTGCTCTTGGTGACGTCGAGTGCAAGCGTGGTGGAAGAAAGTCTGCTAGAGGAGTGTGCGGTGGTCGTTTGCGAAAATGTGACAATGGCGGTGGTTGAACCTGCGCTGGCAGACGTGGTCGAATTGGATCCACCCGTGATACGCGTGATGGCGAATGCAGGGCTCGAGTTACCGGAGTCTCCGAAGACTGACGGACGTTAAGTTCCGGATGACCTGAAAGATACAATCCACTCACGGACGATGATATAGTCGTCCCTGGGGGGCACCGACGGGACCGTGATCTGAACCTCGCCCGCCCGAAGCTTGAAGTTCTGGGCCAGCGGGTTATCTAACAACCGCTGTCAATTCGTTTGGTAGATACGAAAAGGATAAATACACACCCAGGTCAAGATTCAGTCCGCCAGTAGACCCGAGATGTCCCAATACGACCAGTCCGTTCGGGTCCGTGAGTTGCGAGTCGGGCGGGATGTTGTCCGTCTCCCTTTACGCGTTCATTAGTCTCCTGGTCGACCAAATCATACTAAACTACTCACCAAGTAACTGTTTGCTTCGTCCCCACTGGCCATATTGTGTTTGCGTCAGGACTTGTGATATGAGGTGAGAACACGTCACGCATCATCAGGGGGCTGCCGTAAACGGTTACGAAATAATTGAAGAACGAAACACATAGTATCATTAAAGCAAGCATCGTGAAGATCGTCGTCGACGTCGAGACGGCCTGTGGACTATGGAGGCTGGGGGAACAGAAATCCGTCGCAAAGCTCAGAACCAATTTCGATGGTTTAAGTACGGCAACTTGCTAGTGTCACATGATATTTGATGGTTGGCAACTTGGCAGTAACGGCGCCCACACTCCGCACGGCGTCTTTTCTCCTCTTTCATTCTTCATCATTCGACAATCGAATTCTACAAATGGGCAGACATATCTGGCATCATTATATTGAGATAGTGTACTAAGAATACAGTTCCAAAGCAAAGGTCCGTGTGGTGTACATGTCCGAATGTGAAGGGTCATTTACTAATGTCAAGTCCGTGTGATGATTAGGTGCATGTCAGTGTCAGTGTCTGGTCGTGGCGATCGATGCAAATGGTCGTTTTGGAGATCGTAGGGCGCAGCTAACGCGTGCATGAATGTTCACTTTGTGATAGTGAACTTTGGGCTGTCGTTCCCAGAGTCTCCGAACACTATGGAGGATCAAGGTCAGTTGACTATCCAAAAGCGCACAGAATGTAAATGACACTCACGAACGAGGAAGTAGTCGTCACCCGGTGTAGTATTAGTGGGGATAGTCACTTCCTGCCTGCCCGTCAAGATGTCGAACCCCTGAGCCAGAGGACAATCTGATACAGCATGTCAGCGTGGATCCTCAAGATATGTCCACCGTCTTACCGATACCAATGAGCAAGTTTCCTTTTCCGAGAACAATCACTCCCTTCTTGTTCGTTATCTGCTTGGGGGGGTTGGAAGTATCCCTAATGGCAAAGTATCAGTCTCGATCAAAAGATCTACAGTACTCCCGGTCCGCACCAGGTAACATTATGGGTAGATCCCAATTTCCAGACCGTTCCGGCATGGGGGTACAGAACGGGGGGCACATAAACATCTCGGGTGTCAATGGGTACTGAAGCAACCAGAGTCAAGAGGGCAAGGATGGTGAGAATGAAGGTCGTCGAAAAGGAATACATTGTCGTTTGAGATGGGATTTGTTTTATATGTGAGGGGAAGGGTGGGAGGGGAGAGTCGGTGGGGATTGACTGAAGAAATCTGGGTCGATGTCTCTGGCTTTAAATATGAATATGCCTCCGGCCTTTTTACCGGAAATATATTCAGACTCGGCGGACATGCACGGATTCGGGTTGAGCCGTGCTCCGATTCCATTTCTAGGGGTTGCTTCAGGTGAGCAAGCCACGATGATCAGTATCTTCTCAACACTGCTTGCGGCCATCGTTCTTCCTACGTGCCCGGTAATCCTGCGGCTACAGTGCCCGACCTTCGATTCCGCTGCTTTCGCTAACCTAGAATGCAAAGCCAAAGTCCAGGATTCAAAGCTTAGCAGGTTACGGGCTCAATCGCCCTAATGTGTGCTGTAGCCACGATTTGAAAACTACCACGTTGCCGATAATTAAACTCCTTGCGTGGCTAGCGACTTCCTTACTCGAGGCTCTTGTATGATCGGTGCCCAGGGATTTTTGAAAATAGTCGTTTTACACAGCCTTGCGCAGCTTCACGCTGGTGTTTCTTGTCGTGTTTATATACAGAACAATACCCGTCGCAGCATGCTGTTCCGACAAACCTCTACATACTAATACCGAATGTCATATCCCGACAAACTCGAGGCATTTATTTATCATCGGGCCCAGCAGTGCCCAGCCAGGCCTAGATCTCTCATCCACTATGACCTCATGGTGCGGCGGTAACGGTCCATCCCCAGTGTTGGAGGCCAGTGAAGTCTTCCGCACGGAACTTTACTCTGGAGACGGAGCTTGGACCCCCGGTGCGGGATCGCCACAGGCTGTGTGCCCTCGACTTGACATTGAGTCACTATTTCGTGATGAACATGTCCAACTAGTATCTGCAGGTTCCCCCTATCTTCTTGGTGACGTTTAGATTGCTCGATGCGTGCGAGGTCGCCGTTGGATCATCTGCATGTATGTTACGAAAACGAGGAGGACAAGTACTTCTATGCCGCTTTGCCTTCCGATAAGCTTACTAAGGCTTAGATCTGCCCTGTTGGGTTCTCCAAACCATGCGCCCCCCAAGTCCTTCGAAAGATGTCACTGCAGCATGGTAGGCATTGACGTACAATAGCTCAACTCTCCGATTTATGATATAGGGTTACCTTGTGTGTTCAGAACCATCCGACCCTCGTTACTCCTTGCAACAACTCGTCGACCATACCCCATAACAGCGTGAACTGGACATCATTCGGGGCCTCAAGATGTTGTTCACTTGAGCGATCATCATGCTACCGAAGCTCAGGGAGCCGGCGATCCGGCCACGCGCGAGTTATCTAAACTCAATAGGACATCTTCCCTGTCAATTCTGGACTTTATCTCTTGCTGCGCACTTCAGCTGACCCCTCCATCGATTTCATCACCCTAACGCATAAACTGAAAAAGTCAGTGTCAAGCGAACGGAAAATTGACAGGTAGCGGACACATCCTGTCTCTTGGCTCTTCTGCTTCGGGGATGACGTCGATTTCTGGGATGGCACCATTTTGAGATCGCCTACGTCTGAAGCTGGGGCTGAGATGATGGGGAAGAACAGCTCTTCGTTCTCTGGGGCAGCGATGCCCTCAGGATCTCAGGCCTGATTTAGAGGACAGACTCTGCAGTCGTCGATACACACACTCGAGATCTGAACGCCGCTGTGGGTGCTTGAATTGCTCCTTCTAAAGACTCGCGTACGTGTGCAGTTGCATAACGTACTCTTCTTTCTCCAACTGACTTCAACGCATGACAGTGTATTACGCGAAAATCATCGACGATGTTGGGCTCTCGCGATCTCCCCGTGCAAAGCCTCTTCACACTTTTTGGTGGAGATCTTGTAATTGACTCAGATGCGGCGGCGCGATCGACGTGTGTGACGCGCCCTTGCTTGGGCGACTCGGGGTTTCGCCGTTGATCGATCGTACTTTGTTTTACAAGCACAGTGTTTTCGGTCTCGTTGACTCTTTTGAATTGATTGTCATCCACCATCGTTCATACGCGGACCGCACCGGTTGACGATATATATGTCTTATTCAAATATTTCAGAAACGTAAGTGAATCATTGTCAGCCTTCGAACGGATCTTACAGTGCACGCTGAAAATAACCTCCAGCAAGGTACGGTCCCTACTGGCAATACAATACCACCCGCACCCCGAGTGAATTCCATCTCAGGTGGGGGTTTTCTCTCAGGTTGCTGGCTCTGTGTGAATGACTCAAACTGACACATATACCGGTGTGTGATCCTACTTGCACGAAGTTTTGAAACAGTTCGGGAACTGGATGCTTTTAGGATCATGATCGATATTATACAATATATACACCGATTGCCCAATGGCCTTCCACTTTTATGAGGTACAACGTTCGACGGCCGAGTTCCTGAATACCCGAACTCCAGTTAGCCCCGTGTTTCTCGATTGTGGCTCCACTTTCCAGTGCCACAGGCACAACTCTGGATAAGCCTTAAGAGACGTGATTGATATTTGGGTCACGCCCATTTAAATCCAAGTTTACAAGTTGGGCTGTCGAAACACCTAGAGAGGTTTTGAGATCTTGTACACGATGTAAGTGCAGAGACCCGACGTTGCAGAAGCACTCAACATCATCACATTTTTTTTCCTTGGAATTTTATAGTATTGCATACGGCTGTGCTCGCCATTAAAGTACTGGCGGAAGATTTAGTCCAGTTGAAGATTGGGAATACTTCCGGGGATGAGGAGGGATAAGTTGGGCCAACACAACTTCAACACAACCAAATATCTTAGGCTTCCAAAGAGGCATTATTGCAGCTGGTGTTATTAAAATCGTAATGTAACATTTGGCTTCATTATACTCGTAATTTATCCTGACATCATGACGTCGAAAATGCCTCAATTTTCCTTTGGGGCTTCCTTGGTTTTTGCAACTTTCTAGGTCTGCTTGGCTCCCCCTCCTCGGCGGCTTTCCAAATGTATTTTATTATACTCCAGCCTTTTGCCTTCTGTGTCCCCTCGTAGATGTCCGCGTCAAGTGAAGACATGGTTTCGTTTCCTGGGGCGCCTTCCTTGTGGGCACCAGCGTATACCTGGGTAGATCCCGAATGCTGGTTCGCTTGGACCAATGACTTTGGAGATAGCCCACTGGCCTTTTTATTAATTTCTTCGCGATATTCAACGCAACAATTCCGAAGCCCAAGGACCTTCTCATGTCGTATATCTGAAACCGGCCGTGAATGTTCCCATTTAGCCGCCACTGGGTCGAATTTCTTGTCATACTTCTTCTTATCTGCGGTTGATTTTACATCATTCCGGTCGTACTTGTGGTTCAGAATTCGCGACAGCATTTTCGTGAACCAGTGGTTTTGTCTTTTGTACAGATTAAAGCTTGCGTCGAGGTGGACCATCCGCGCGGCGATGAGAAGGTCCAGAAGGTCTGGTTGGTGCTCCAACGAAGTGTAAACTTGCGTTTCCCGTACATCGTCTTTGTGCGGCCAATCTTTCAGCGGCAATAAATGGTCGTAAGGCGTCCACAGTCCCCAGATAAGACGTTGGTCTAACTTCCAGGGTTTACCGTTGCTGGAAGCAACGGTGACATGCGTTGCATTTAGGTGACATTCATCTGCGACCCATTGGAGCCATCGTTGATCGTATCGCTCCCACAGATCAGCGTCCTTGGGATGCGTCAACCGGTCGATCTGCAGGTAGTACGTATTCCCACTGGCTTGTACTTTCACCACAAGAAATTCGTTTCTGTAGCGCGCGGCAACGAATGTGTGGTGCACACGGTATCGGCGCCATTCGATGACACGCCCCTCGAGCAGGAACTTGCGGAATGGTGTTTGTATCGAAGGATCCGTAGGATGTGGATGTTGGTACTCGTCAAGCGCCTCTTTCGTCCAGATACCCAGATCCGTCATTAGCACCGGGAAGACCAGTTTTGTTTTCGCTTCGAGTTCGGTATCCAAATGGTCATGGGTGCTCGTGCTGGTTTGAATTACCAAAGGGTCGGCGAATCGCATGCTTCGTGAGATTGTAGTGGGGATGGAGGGAGTATTTAGAGCGACTTGGACTTGGTTGCCTTCAGATTCATCCTCACAGATAGTGTCAAGGCGACTTTTAGGGGACTCGGATTTAAAGAGTGAGAAATCAGTTGACGTTTCCCAGAGCCTAGGGCGACCCAAGGGGCGACATTCCATTCTATCGGTGGCGGGGTCACGGCTCGGGAGCACTGGTTTGTCTGGTTCAAGGTTGTATATGGCCGAATCGAAGCCCTGCACATGTATCTCCTCGACCTTGGATTCTAGTTCAACAGCGTCGATGTACTTGAGGTACGGGTTGTTGGAACTCCAGGATGAGGGCGTTTTGGGTGTGGAAGGGATGTCTGACACGTTCGTAATGGCGCTGGTGTTAGAGCTGTGAACGGTAACATCTTCCTCTGTTGGTATTTGATCATCGTCAATGAAGTATTCTTCGCATTGAGAGGTGATATCCAAGCTTTCAAATGAAAGCGCCTCGACCTCGCGCCCATCTTCTCCCCGTTGGCCATCGAAACGGGAATTGTGCCACATTTGAAGATCGGTTCCAGCCTCGGACTCGCAGATGTCCATGCTTTGAAGTGATGACACAGACTCGAGGGGGAGATCCTCAGTCTCTTCAACTTGTTCTTGAATTTCTTCCGATATGAATTCGCCCGAGTGCGAAGCGGGACACGGGAATATCATCGTATGAGAATCGTAAATCTCAACATGATCAGATGCACGAACGTCCTCCGGTGACGGCGGTGGCTCGTCACAAAAAGGGCGCCATATTTCCTCCATTTCGTCAAAATAGGACACTTTTAAAAGTTCTTCAGCAAATTAGTAGAGGAGGGTTTGGTGGAATTGGGATTCACTTGGACGTGCGCTGGGGCGTTGCAATTTGCGAGTCATGGAGAGCTTGGGAAGTCTCTTTCGAAACTCTGATATTGGGAGGATGTTGTAGTTTGGGGCATTGTGGACGTATATGTACTTTGTGCGAGTTCGATGGACCTACAGAGTGGTAGTAAGGAGAACAAAAGACCCTTGTTTGTGAATCATAACAATAACACCAATAGTACCAATTCTTGTCGTCGGAAGCACACTGTATAGTGTGATCACTAGAGGAGGCTTGAGGGAGGAAAGACGCGAGAACAGGATAAAGACGTGTATTTTGAGGTCGTAGTGAGAGGAAGTGTGATCTATTCTATCTAGTTTAGTCTGTATGTTTCCGTCATGTGATCGTAGTAAGATGTATAGTAAGACGTGCGATGGTATTGTTCTTAGGCCGACGTTTCACTGATCAGAAAGTCCTTATTCCATTATAATTATCAATATTTTAGACGCCTATAAGTAATTCAAATTGTCAACTTTTCAACGATCCGACAATACGTTTCGTAGAAAAAATTGAAGACTGGGCGACTTAATTTTGATTCTTTACGTGCATAACTAGAATTGCAGTGCTAAATAGGACAGGCATTTTTGCGAAGTACCCATGAAATCCTCATATTCAACTTAAGATCCATCGTCGGCCAATCATGAACCGGAGTCAAATGGTGTGCTTTGGACTTGATCTTCTTCACGTTGATGCCTGGTACAAATTTGAGAAATACCCTCGAGCCTGAGATCTCTCGTGTTGGGAATGACTTATCAAGAACCATTTGCCCGCATGTTTTTTATATGACTTGACCAAGTCTTCGACCATAGGCCTCCGTCCAGGCAACGGCTGCCTTGGTCCAATAGTCGGGGTGAGGCCGCGGCAACTCTAGCCCATATTTGCGCCATGAAGCGTCGTATAATTCTGTAAGGAGGCACGGAATCATAGTGGGGAACCAGTGTTGGGAAGGAAGACCATCGGTTTGTTGTTAATTTCAAACTATTTGAGCACAGTAGAAGGCTTGTTTTCAGGACTAGGTTTGTCCTACAAATAGACCAAGCGTGCGACTATAAAAAGGGACAGGATGGACGGCTGCTTGAAACCATGCTTTGCATTGTGACAGAATGTAGAGTGTTCCATAAGGTGATCATCTTCCGACCCCTTCCATAAAGGAGCTTGAAGGTCGTATGCTTCAACCACAGTAACGACATCATAACGGAATGCCGATAAAGAGTCGAGTGACATGGTAGCGGTTGACTGCCTCAAGGTTTCCTTCCTCAAGGATTCGGGGAGTTTGTGGTTAGGTCTTTGGAAATACCTCGGCTTTCACATCGGCGTGCCAGTATTGAAGAATGTTAGGAGATCTGGGGGAGGTTCTGTGCTGTAAAACACAAAGAACAGATAGCGTCTGTGAGGTTTGGTGGCAAGAACGGCAAAATATGTTTCAGAATTTGCTGGGGCGGCATTGTTGGATTTTTGTCTTTGCAAGATTCGCCCCTGAAAAATAGAATATCCCTTCAGGTCTACGCTCCAGTTAGACTTTGTGTTACAAACTTCACGTGCAATGTCCTTAATATCCGGGACTTCAGGGTAAAATGGGATGCGGGGTGGATGTACGGTTGGAGGCCATGGCAAATCGCTTGGAAGGCCGTGGGGACGGGGAGGATCCGAGGACTCGGCGGGAATAGAATATGGGTGGTCGTAGAGACGAGTAGAGTCGTAACGGACGAGTGTGGTTATGCTGGCGGGCATTGGGGTGAGCTATAGTCGATTCATCCAAAGGAACAGGCTTTATGTATTTCTAGTCCAGACAAGGCAAAGGCTGTACATACGCGTGGCGGTATGTGTTGTACCTGCGCCCATGTTAGTTACGATCACTTGTGCCGATATCAATCGACTCAGACCTTGAATAGAATAGGGTCGTAGGAAGAGAGACTCGCCACTGTAGGATACAATATTCTTGGGAATGAAAGCGACGGAGTTACCGTTAGTTTCAAACAATTGAAGGCACCCTGCGGTGTTGTCTAGACAAAGCGTCCTGCTGAAGATTGGGGATAAAAGCGCGGGAACAGCCCAATTTATTGTTCGCAGGGGCCTTTTCGTTAATGTTAATGTTTTGGCGAATCGCGATCGGTTGAATATGCTGTGCAGCTGTTAACTGATGTGGTGGGTCCCTCTTGTACATATTCAATTGGACCAATAATTTGGCCTACCGCAAAGATGTGTACGACCCAAATTTCGCGATGAGAGATTAAAAGTCAAGCGAACGCGGTCACGAACAAACAAAGCGCGCAACGCGTCAATAAAGCCGTTTAATGCGTGACAATCAATAAAGCTCGTGTGACTCCGTGACAAATCCCACACATCTTGTCTCTTGCGACTTGTGTCGGTTTTCTCTTTCTCTCTTCTTTCTTTTTGCGCCACATTTCTCCCTCCATCGCATACCCAGCAATCCCCACGGAAATCAAGCATTGCATCGAACTGTAAATTATTAGGAAAATGTCGCTGTTGACCCCGCCCAGCACCGCGCATCGACGAGCAAAAGACAAGGAAAATTCGCGCGATATCGATCCAAATTCGCGCCTAATGTGGGCGGAAACCGACAAAATCCACATCCTTCAGTTGGCTGGACCCGCTGCGACGAGTTTCAAGGTGTCCACTGGCGCCAGCGCGTCGAAACGGCCCCCAAAGAAGTCAATTCTCAAGAAATGCGTGCAGGTGGTGCCGTGGCCTCAGGAAAAACAACGCGAAGTTACACCAGAGCCCGCGGATCCTATGGTGGATTTGAAGTATCTTGAATACCCCGTGACGACCATCGTGGAGGCCACCGATGCGACGGAGCTACGCGTTCTCATTGAGGCGTACAGCATTCTCACAGCGCGTCTAAGGGCGGCGGTGACGGGCGCGACGGAAACTGACGCATCTTGGCCGCTATTCAACCCCCTGCGCAACCACTTGGAGCAGTTTGCGGATGCGGTCGCGAGGGACTTGGGAAGGGCGTTGGTGGATCCGGCTGCTGACCAGGTGGAACAGGTTCCTGTGCGAGTATTGCTGCCATCGCCAACGAACACACCTGTCAAGAAGAAGAAACGGGATGGAATGAGTGCGGAACAAGTCAAATACGCGCGAGACCTATGCACCACCACCCACGCCGTGATACGGTTGCTTTCGCTCGTATTCACGCTTCCTGCGATAATGAATGTATTTACAGGTGAGTACGCTCTTTACAGCTTTTTTTCTTTCTTCGCTGACAACCTTCTAGATGCCCAACTACGATCAATGTTCACGGCGGTACTAGCAATCCCTCTCGCAGAAGAACTTCCAACGCCCAACGCCCGAAAAACCTGGGCTCTTGCCATCTGGCTTATCCAAACACAACGTCTCTCTGCTACGGTACTCTCCCCAGCTGCAGACCGCATTGCTCTAGCACTGTGTCGTGGCATTGATGGCGAGCTCGGCAAAGAAGGCAAGAAAGGCTCGGCGAGTGATGGACTCAAGGTACATCATTCGTCTTGAAAGTTTATCCCTCGTATTTATCCATATTTTCAGGCAATCCATGACCTCTCTGTGCATCTTCCGGCCGTCTTCGTTCCAGCGTTTACGCATTCTCTTCTTCCCTCCGTCCTTGCGTCTCTTCTCGCGCCCACTCTTGCCCTTCGTACGAATGCCGCTCACGCCATAGGCGGCTTCGTGATCGGAGCTACTAGCCTCCCAAATGCGCCTATTCATTCAGAAATTTCGAGCATCGTATTGAAGTACATCACCACCTTACCTCCTCCTCGCGCGGCGTCCGCCTCACCCACCAAGCAAACATCATCCACGAAACCCTCCGTATCGCCGATAAAACCTGGTCTCACGCCCCAAACGCCAACTAAACCGCAAGAGCCCACGATCATACGGACGCTCCGCACGACGCTGCAGTCGATCGATCCTGCCCACGTTGCGCATGGCCCTGTATGGGCTATCTGCGTACTCTCAGCGCTCATCGTTCTCCTCGGCCCTGCCGCAATGCGTGTCCCTTATCTGAGGGTGCTCGTCCAGCTCGGGAATAGGCACAAGAACCGCAATGTCAGGGCACTCACGGCAGCCATGTGGCGCTGTGTCATATGGGTGTACGTCCGCCCACGGTTGGTCGCTGCTACGGACGAGGACGGGGAGGATGAAGTCGATGAGAAGGATGTGGAAAGGGATGTGAGGCTCAGGGATGAGTGGTGGAAGATCGTTGCGAGCGTGGTGGAGCTAGAGACGGGCGTATGTGCTATTGCAGCTACCATTGGATCTGGGAACGCCGGTGTGCCGGTGTATGAGCCTGGACAGTGGGTGGACGCGAGGCTGAGTTTCGAGGAGAGGGAGGAGCAGCCGCTCAAACGTGCGTTGGACCTGTTGTTTACTATGGCCACAAAGGATGCACCAACACGGGAGAGTGCTGTTGATACCCTCAAGGCGTTGCTTGGCCTGCCGCAGTCCTTAGAGAACTTGCAGATGGCGATGGACCATGAGGCGAAGGAGAAATCACTTGTACCGAGGTCGTTATTCTCGGCGTTGCCTGGGTTGTTGACCACTGAATATGTGTTCCTCAAGAGTGCTGTGAACCTAGTGTTCGACGAGACGCCCAAGGCCGAGGATGTTAGAAGGTTGACGAGGGCGGAGATAGGCAAGGCATGGGTCTGGGAGGGCGTCATTAAGGCGTGGCGCGCTGCTGTAGGTGCGGGCAAGGGAGATGAGGACGAGCAGGAAAGGAAGATGCTCGTCCACCTGTGGGAGGGACTGGTGAGCATGGGATACGGAGCTGCGTTAGGTCTATATTTCTTCTTTCTGAGGAAGCTCAAAACTGACGATTATTGTACAGATCCTGATGACGAAGATGCAGACCGTATTGATGCAGCAGGCACACCGTCTCCCGAGGATAAAGAACGGGTTTCGGACTTCAACCTTCGTGTGGTTAACGTCATCGTGGAACATGTCCTCGAGGACGCCAATCTCAACCTCCAACCTCCAACACCTTCTCCCCGAGGCGGTCTGAAGCGCACGGGAAGCAGCGCGCTCGAGATTCCAGGTTTCTCGTCGTCGCCCAAGAGCTCGATCGCAAAGCTAGGGCTAGCACGGGACATGTGGCGCGTGGTCTGCCGCCTGATACCGCATGCAACGCTTGAGGGCGCGGCCGAGCACCTCATGCAGTGCCTTGTCAAGAATATGGAGGAATACACGGCGTTTGGCTACTCGGTATCTGCGCCCGATCCAGTTGAAGAGGACGAGGACGAGAAGGAAATGAATGAGGCGTGGATGGAGCTATGCGTTGATGTGCTTGCTGCCTGCTCAGACGAGGCTGCACACGAATTCTGGGAAGGCGACGCTGTCGCGGGATTGAGGGCATCGGAGAAGGCCCTGGTCTGGCGGGTCTTTGCCAGGGGGTGGATCACGCTGAACACCGACGCGGGTTGGACGTGCGCAGTATCTGCACTCGCGACACCTTTCCGCGGACACCAGACCTGGGTGTTGACTGCAGAGGACGCGGAAGCGTGGCAGCATTTGTTGGACTTCGCCGTGTCTGCGTCACTCGACTGTGGATACGACTCGAACGATATCCTGGGTTTAGTTACCCGGCTTGTTGAGGAGGACTGTGTGGCTGGGTATATGCCTATGCAGATCAGACTTGTGGAGTTCATGTTCAACTACCTGGCCAAGAGTGCGACGGAGGGCTATTTGAGGGAGCTTCCGGCAGCAGTACTCGAGTTTGCGGCGACCACTATGTGTGCGGCGTACCCACCACCCAAGGACCAGACAACGTATACATGGACTGCGCGGGCGATTACCTCGTTGATTGAACAGTGTCCTCGTGAACTTCTGGATGCGCTTGGGGAATCTATGGCAGGTGCGCTCGCGATGTGGATCGGGGATGCCGAGGATAAATGGGAGCAGGGAGTGATCGAGTATGACGTTCGTGTCCTTTCCATATTCTTTGTTGTTTCATTGACTGACGAACTTGCTGTAGATTATGACGTTGTACGAGACCCTCCTCATCACCCTTCAAGGACGTACATCGGTATCTCTTCTCTCGGTTTTCGGTGCTGCTCTCTGCGCGCCTCTTACGCTTGAGACACGTCCCGAGATTCGAGGGCCCGCCGTCGAAGTATTCAAAGGGTTCTGGGACACCACCTACGCCAGCGTCGATGTCCCGAAAGGAGGGTGGAACGAGGATATAGCAACCTGCT
Source organism: Blastosporella zonata (assembly GCA_018856295.1). Taxonomy (NCBI): domain Eukaryota; kingdom Fungi; phylum Basidiomycota; class Agaricomycetes; order Agaricales; family Lyophyllaceae; genus Blastosporella; species Blastosporella zonata. The sequence goes on from JAFLHD010008936.1 coordinate 27,952, forward strand.
TGAGCTCGGTTTATGATTCTGCTATGGACCAGACAGAGACACTCATAACCGAACTCGAAGCAGCGTTTACCCTGCGCCCTATGACGCCAACTCCTTCTACCCCCGAAGGACTAAATGTCCCATCGACGCCAAGTTCTTCTTCGTCGACCTTGTGCTACGATCGCACCGCTCTTAACACTCCGTCTACTCCCCCTCGTCCATCCAAGTCAACTCGGTCCTTCACGCAGCTCCTTATCCATTCACCTGAGTCACCTATGTCTATTTCGCGTCTTTCTGCATTGTCACGGCCTCCCACTCCGAGGGCATCTCGTTGTTCGCCCGTCAAACGCCGCAAACTCGCCAATGGAAACAAGGAGAACTTGTCACCGATTAAGGAGCAAGTTTCTTCCGTTGTCGAACGCATCCTTGTTTCTTCCCCGTCGCCTTCGAAGATCAATCTCGGCAAGCGGCGATTCGAGGAAGATTCACATGCAACGGACAGTGATGATGAAAGGAACGTCGCCGAGAGCCTCGTTATGCTGACGGATGGTCGTGATGATGTTTTCTTTGTCTCCCCCGCCCGCAATCTTTCTTCGCAATCGGCTTCGACGTCGAAGACCTATGGTGCAGCATCCACGGCGAGCACTTCGAAGAAGAGAAAGAGGATGGTTATGGATGCCGTAGAATTGCCCCCGCTCAGTGAAGTGTTCACTAGGAACCTCAGACTCTCGGCGAGTTTCGAACTTGCGCCCACACCGGCAATTGGCAAAAGTTCCTTGCGCAGAGCGCGGTCGGAGACCAAAATCCGGGATGCTGGGAGCGAGAAGCGATCGAACAAACGGAAGAGAGGCAGTCTGATAGAGTCGGAGTCGGAAGGGGAGGATAATTTCGATATGCCGTTGCAAGCCCTCGTGCCATCGCTCAACCGCGCCTCGTTCCGCCCGTACTCGCTAGTTCGTCGGCACTCCAAGTCACTGGTACCATCGTCGGAGATCTCTTCAGATGACGATCCCCACCTTGGACAGGTCACACCGCACCATCTTATCTCCCCGGAGCTGAAGCGCGGGAAGGCTATTCAATTTATGGACCCTCCGAGTGACGATTCGGTCATGGGAAGTCCCTCAAGAGATCTGGTTGAACGGAGATTGCAGAGGCAGGGATCCGGGGCTTTGGCCAAAATTACCCCGTTTGTTGTATAATATAATTAGTAACTTGTAGTGTACAGAATGCAAATAGAACTGTAATATCTGAACTCTCTCTTGCGGAAATTGGTCGGATTTAGAGGATCAACGTTCAACAGGTGGGCGATCCGAATGGGAGAAACGAGGAGAAGCACTGCCCCACCGCGTTGTCTCCGCATGGCTAACGTCGCACAAAAGAATAAGGCCTACTTCGCTTCGTAAATCAGATGGCGTCTCATCAACTTGAGGCCTTTTGTATCTATCTGTGTGTCCATAGTCCTAGCCTTATAGAAGACAGATTGTGAGCACCGTGGATGACCACAACCACTTCCGATGACATTGTTCTTTTCCACACTTCGAAGGAGGCTTTCTCCCTCCAAAATAACCGACATCACACCGTCAGAGTCACAAACTTCGATTCAGTACCCATATGATGCTCCCAGCGTCGCTGTGGACCTCATTGGTTTAGACCCATTTGCCGATCTTCGCCCGCGTATCCAGATATCTCGAAGGAGGGGCAGTAAAAAAGTTCCTCGAGGTGAAAGTGATTATAGTTTTTGAAGACGTGTATTTACTCACCGCTTCACACCAATAGGGAGCCTGGAAGATGACAGAGAGCTTTGCGAGGCATCCGCCGACTGTTCTATAACTGCAAACGACAATGCAAACGACTTGACGAATCCTCGAGGGAAGGAATCGTGCAACAAAGGCGAGCGGGTCGCTTTGTTAGAAGACTGGCCGGATATCGACGCTGTGTTCGAGCTATATTCCATCCTCGACGATAGACACAGGAGCTGGTCGACCTCCTCTCGATCATCCAGCAGCTACTTCATGACAGGGCTCGACACCTACAAGAGACCCAATGACCACGAGGTGGGAGCAACATCGTGGTTGCATTCTCTTTAGGCTTTGACAAGAACCGCGGCTATTCCCAATCGATTAGGTTGATGGTGGGAGGATCATCAATTGACAAGGGCGCTTGCCAAGGGTTCAAAAGGTTCAAGGCGAGGTAGGACATAATGGGGGATCTGGAGCGGTCCCCCCCCCGTAGACGATAAAGATTCAACAATCCTTAGACTTTTAGTTTGTATGACTCCTTTAATATCTGCAACGCAGGATTCATGGATAGAATGATATAATTACAAACGACAAATTGGTAGTCGCGGCAGACCATAATAAATCTGAGCTATTGTCGGACATATTAGAGTCATTAAGCACAGGCTCCGAGTTGAACACACGTAACATTGGGGTTTTAACTGCTCCTGCATCTTGTTCAAGAAACAATATTGGGACGAAAGATATGGAACATCGAAATGGCTCCGATGAGGCGGGAAAATCACATGTGAGTCTGGGTCAGAGTGGTTGTCAAGAAACAGACCGTTTGTTCATTTTGGTCATCTCTCTTTTAGTACGTCCTGCACTCAGCCTTGTCAGAGAATAACGCCGCAGACAATACAATCTCTCTACCGGCGGTGGGTCAAAGATTGCATTTGTTATACACCACTTCTAACATCGTACCCCACAGGCGCCCACAATGCCTGACAACGCGCAACCTGGAAACGCACCTGCTAAGTACAAAAGACTTTCCTTACGTCAGCCAACGACAATTGCAAGATGGCAGAACAAGCAAAGAACAAGGCTGATAACGACTTAAATTTCTATATCATCGTCCCCCCATTCGCCCTGCATCCACGAGCCCGCCATGCTCACATTGCTATCGGCATTTCTTCCCGGGTTCATCAAACGACGTAGCCCTACCACATCTCCTTCAGCGGATTTCGAATTTGAGGCCATTGCAGTCAAGCGAGAAGTTGCCCCGTTACCAATGCGCCCTCTCGATGCATGGAATTCTGGAGCATCGACAACGCTAAAATATGCCGATGCACATGTACTACCTGGCAATATAGAAAGAGCAGACTCTGGATACTCACGCATGGACCCTTCGAATCGTTTTGTGCAAAGCCGGGCGTCGGTAGTAACACCGAATCATCCCATCAAGAGGTCTTCGAGGACACGGCCAACATCTCGAACTACCACAGTTAATTATTGCAAGGGGGAAGCGTCTTCTTCCGTTGTAACCTCTGGAGTGGATTTGCAGACTGCCCAGGCGGTTTTGAACAGCAGGGCTTCTTCAACCATATCTGTTGAAACTATGGGCTACTCTGTGGATAGGAAGGCTCGTCAATTCACGAGCGATGATTCTGCCGTCAATTTATCGCAGAAGGTGGCCAGTGTAGTGGATTCCTTCGCCAGAGCTACAGTTTCTCTTTCTGCACAAGTCGCTAAATCGCCAATAGCGACAAGCAATCTTGAATTTAAATCCTTGGATCCTTTTGCAGACGCCTTTGCCATAGATCATGCCATTTTGAAGTCTTCCGATGACATGCCCATTCCTCTCGTAGCCGAGATATCTCTATCCAACTCGGTCACGTTTCCCAGCGCGAATACCTTACCCAACGAAGGGCCATTTTGTGATATCTATGCTCCCAAAGGAACGATTCTAGAGGAAATTACTCGCCAATCTTCGTTCTCACCCTGTTCCCCACCAAAAACGACTCGGCTGGTCTACGAGTTTAAGAACGTCAAATCAGCCAATCTCATGGAATGGGCCCTAATCGATGATGATTACTGTGTTCCCGAACATGTCCCATTCCCCAAATGGGTGAGGTCTCAGCATATTGTGGAGTGGCGCCGATATCGTGCTCCAGAGCAGAAAATTCTTCGCCTGGATAACCACGAGTTCCTCGTAGTGAAATTTTCAACGCCTAGAGGAGCACGGTTCGTGCGCCTTGAGCGACGAGGGAGAAACCCCTTAACAGGGGAGCCGACTGATCATGTCACAATTGTGGATGGCTGGCCCGATAGTTACCTCGTAAGCTTGCGAGAGTCACAAGAGTTTCGGTTACAACACCACCAGCCTGACCTGCTAGATCTTTTCGTTGTTGCCCAATTGATTCATCGAACTCCTCCGAACAAGTATGCCAAAAGATCAAGCCACTGGTTTGCCGTGCTTTTCTCGCACGTTCTTAACGGAAAATTAAAAGACGTGGAGAGTATGAATCGCGTCTATCAGACGTACGGACCTTCTGGTTGGAAGAAGGGTTGGGTGCGCAAGTCTAGTTCAATGGATCGACATGATGTGGTTGCCGACGTGCATTACTTCCGTGACCGTCTCGCCGCAACCAGACAAAATTTGGTAAGTTAGGATCCTTCCGACACTGTAAGGTATCTGAATGCTAACATGCGATACAGATTGAAACATATTCCGCCATTGATAAAAAGTGGGACAACCAGTATTTATAAGTAAAACAACATAATGTCAACTTCACGATATAACTTACCGACCATAATGACTAATAAATGATACGAACGCCACCAAACACGACACAGACAAGAGCGTGAAAGGCTGTAGCCACTTAACGTTGATGAACGCGGAAACCAAAACGGAGTTGAGTTGTTGACGCGTTGTTTGGTTCACCCCTCTCTGCGCTATTTGCGCGATTTCGAACTGAAAAAGCACTCTAATTGAAGGTCCATATGTATACGCAGCAGTTTCTGTCGGGCTTTTAAATCCCAAATCTCTATTCCTCTGTTACCGTTATTGCCTGTCCTCAAGTTCACACAGACGGAACAACTTGAAAACACACTAGATGGTACCCGGGCACCCTTATTCTTTACATTGCCAGGCTCCCGGACAAAATAATGCCTTTCCCTAACCACCAGGAGGAAAAGGCTTTCTCTTGACACATAGACAAGAGGAGCAACGAGGACAACAAGGATTAGTGTTGCCGTAAAGTAAAGTCCTTTAAGAATAAAGTGCCCTTTAAAGGGCTTTATCCCCTTATATATTGCTTTAAAGAACTTTAAAGGCACTTCAAAGCAACACCACATGATGTCCATCACATGTTCTAGGCAAGTGTGATGCCATCGATGCTGACTAGCCGCAGCCCCGCCGTGCACCCACATTCCCTTTCACCATCGATGGTCAGCTTCTCAAATTTCAATACTGCCCGCTCCTCGCTGCTCACCACTTCATCTGTGGATCATTT
>JAFLHD010008937.1:6763-17034 GCA_018856295.1 Blastosporella zonata
ACCCGCGCCCGCAGTTCTCCAATTGGGGAAATGTCGCACCTCACCTGTACGCATGTGTGGCAGAGATGGCATCTGACCGACGCGTAACTTGTCCCTAAGGCGCTCGTGCGTGCTGTGCACATGCTCAATTGGGACCCCCGATTTCTGTTGAGGGCTATCTATGAGGCGGACCTATGGTAAGCATGGATTTGGCATAGCCTTGGATCTATGAGGCGCTCTCCCCCCACATCTAAGTCAGCACATCGGAATTTCGTTGCGGATACCGTGGAAACAAGTCCTCATACTGCGCAGGAAACGGAAAATCCTTGGTAAGGTGATTTTTGTCCCCCCCCTTTCGACCCCCTCCGCTTCAATTTTCCTGCGGCGAAGGCGGATTTTGCTTCCGAATCGCGTCGGGATATCGTCGGTTTAGATTCCCATCAGCTGATGACGGGGCTGCATGCCCTTGGCCCATGCCCTCTGCCCCCCCTGTAAACTGTGAAGTGACGTGGCTATCGACCATCTGCCACGCCGCCTTAGACTGGTCAACGTTGCATAGAGCACACGACAATGACACGTTTTCAGGCGATGTGGGCGCACAAATTAAAATCGCGACGCGTGGAAGGTCGGCCCGTTATCAACGGGATTGCTTTGTCACCAGCCAAGTTTCCGGATAAGGAAAATGACTCGCCGTGGCACTTTGCACTCTCATGGTGGGACTGCACTTGACGACTACAGGAAGGTCTCAGTGCCGTGGATGGACCATTGGAGGGTTGCTTTGAAACGATATGTACTGCCTTGCACACCTATTTTGATTCAGAGGGGCCCATAATGAATTACTGTTCCTGACCTGGCGGGGATGCAGGGCCGAGGGCGGGACCGGCTGAGTTTGAAAAAAGCGGTGCTTCAAAGTTTATAAGGGAACGAGTCAGATTGAGCAGTTTTTCGTTTTCCACCACCCCAACCATCATCACCACAGACTTGGGCGTATCTCGTTCCAAGCTTGGTATCTTGCTGCATTTGGCACCTTGTGAGTTTTAGTTTCCAAGCGTTTTCCTTTGGATTTCCCGTCTTCAACGCCTGTGAGCGTGTAGCACCGTATCTTATCAACCCAAATGTCCTCTTCATCTACATGGTGTAGTTCACTTCCAGTGACTTGTCATGAGGAGAGCTCAACGCACGTGCCTATTATGGACGATGACGGTGTTACACATTCCCCAGTGTGGGGTGTGAGCGATATTGCCTCAGGGCATCATCTCTCCTATTACCGACGGGATGATCCTTGGCCTGCCCAACATTCTATAAAATCAGAACTGACCGAGTCGCCTGATTTCAGAATCTTGAGGCCGTCGCCCGTGTTGCCTCGTCAACTGTCCTCCCAACAAACTTCTACCCAAGCCGCCATTTCCGCCTCGTATCACACCCGAACAACCAGCAGCAGCCAGGATGTTCGCCAACTTGTGAATAGCTCGGCTACCTACCTGTCATCACCGGTCACTCGCACAGATGCCTTCTCGCACATCCTTGGACCTTCGGTTTCAAGTTCTCCAACACCCCCTTCTAACTATGTCTTAACTCATCGTCGTCAACGTCCACGGACGTCTAACCAGGTCTTTACCGCCCCTCATGGCACAATAGCTCCTCATGGTCTACCTCAGAGTCTACCTCCAGCACCTTCCATACAACCTCGTCGAACACAACCAGAATCCCAATTGCCCGACTTCTCCGCGTTGTCGCAAAACTACTTGAATATGCTTCGCCAAAAGCCCACTGATAACACCATGAACGCCGACAACACGACCGTCGCCGCCCCCGAAGTCTTGGACTTCCTCCCTGAGGACATGCAGAATATCCTTCATGTGATCACTGGTGACTATCTCGTTTTTGACGACGACGATCATGACTCTGACACATCTTCTGACTCTTCAGCATCATCCAACGGCTCGATGCTGCCTCCTCCCACCCCACAAACTCCAGAGCTGTGGTCGTCGCCGGCATGGTCCGACGCCAACGACTTCACCTTCTCCCCGGACGCCGACCTCCTCAACACTCCTTTGTTCACCGATGGTGACGATTTGCTCACGGGGATGTTCAACGAGGGGGACTTTGAAGGCGGCACACTCTTCGTACCTATGGATGAATACCCGTATGAGAAGCCTGCCCAGCCCGCCGTTGTCGTCGCCCTCCCCGACAACCTTTACACCTTTACCCCAGAGTCGCCCGCCCTCCACGACTTCAACCCCTCCATCAACCCCTCGTCCATATACCCTTCGCCTCTCCTCGCTCCTGGAGCCTCATCCTTCCCCCCCTCACCGGCCACCCCAGCCCTTGACCAGACAAAAACCGTTCGGGATGAGGCCTCTCTTCCCCGCCGAAGAGCTTCTGCCACTGGCACTCGCAAGGGTGTTACTCCCGAAGCCCTCGTCCCCATCGACGCCCCCACTCAGCCTCGAAAGTACGTGATGCCTTCGGCGACATCGAGAAAGGAGGTGCCGTCGGTGTTCGCGAAGAAGAGGTCAAGGTCGACTGCCTTCGGCGAGGAGGAGGACGAGTTCAACGAGCCTCCGCTGGGACCCAATGCCACCGAGAAAGAGCAGATCGAGTACAAGCGCCGGCAGAACACCGTTGCTGCCCGTCGCTCTCGCAAGAGGAAGTTGGAGTACCAACAGAACCTCGAGGACACGGTCGAGCGCCTGACGAGAGAGCGCGACGTCTGGAAGACGCGGGCGACAATGTGCCAGGAGATGCTCATCCAATCTGGTCTCAACCTTCCCGCGTTTTCGGATTCTATCGAAGATTAAAAGCCTGCTAATTTGCGTTTCCGGCATCTATCACCCATCACCCATCACCAAATCTCTCAACGTCTATTCTTTTCGCCTTCTCTTCATTCATTCCCAGCCACTGCGCTGCCTGGGCTTCTCTTTTTTTGGACCTGTTACTGTTATCCTCGACGACTATGTTTTCCCGTCGACTTCGGTGCTCCTTCGTTATATACATATATCCACATCATCACCATTATTTCTAGAGCCTCTCATTGACGCTCCCTACCATTTGATATGAGCACCGTCGTATCCCCCAATCATCTCTGCTCTGTAACGAACAAATCACTCGTATCTACCAAAGGTGCATATAACTGCATCGCCTTCCTTCTTCCCTTCATCGAACGTGTTATCGCTAAATATGTTAGCCCATATGCACACTCTCTCACCTTACTAGGATTCTGAAAGAATCAAATTTGTTGCTCTGACTCGACTTCTGAAAGTTGAGCATTTTGAATAAAATCTACATTTGAATAAGAAACGCTCGTTTCAAACTCCGCCATTTGGTCACTCGAACCACAACTAAAGGTCAGTATTCTTCTGCAACACAGAATGGCATCTAATATTTTTTTAAAGTTATCATGAAATACTTCAAAGGGTATAAAATTGACGAGATGAAGCTCTCTCATTACGATATGCAACCATGTGCAGACTATGCAGACGTGATCGTCCGTAGCTTCCCGAGAGAGGCGTATTCCTTCGTGGGGGATTCATGGGAGGATGGAAAATTGATTCTCATTTTGGTATTAGCGTGTGGGGACGATGAAAATGCGCTCAAAGAGACTCCAATCCCAGAGGAGAACCTCGACAAATTCCCTGAGGGCTCGCTTGATTTGTTGACTGCGGGACTCTGGCTTAGTTCAGACTATCAGGTGAGTCCTGCACCATGACCTGTTTTCTCATCTCATCGCTTTCCCCCCTCCCCCCCCCCCAATTTTTAGTCCGTCTCCTCCTTTTGAAGATGAAACAATATACCACGACTCTCGAGAAGCACTCGATGACAACACTACAAACGGTCTTCCTTGTACCTTGGATGGTTTTAAGCACACAGCACCAACGACGTCAACGAGGACAGAGTAGTGTGTGTGACTATTGTTTATTTATTCAATTGCCAACTTCGAATGCTCGTGTACCTTGCCATACTCCATCTTCCAACTTCCCTGCAGTAAGAATGACCAGTTCTTTGAGGGAGACAAAATAAAAGGATCCCATCGATCCACTATTAAGTTTCTCTAACTATTATCATGCCCGGAAGACACGCTTCCCTGTAGCGGTCGCGCCGTGACCTTCGTGACACGGCTAGCTTTACCTCCCTCCCTTAGTATTAGTCAGCTGATCTACGTATATAAGGAGTGGACCTTGTATCGTAGATAGCTAGTTTTGCAATCGAGGACTTACACCAGTTCTTACCGCGAGACTCCCCCCCCCCCGTGGCTCTATCCGGCTGCCGGCAGCCTCGCGTTACATATTTTGAACTCCCAACAGTCCTAAACCCAACTAAACCATTTGCTTCGTACTCGTTGACTCTCGTCTTGCGGAAGGCACCGGATTGATCACCCGAGGCCAACCCTTTTGTAAGTCAACTAGTTTTTATTCATCTACTGACAGTAGGGAATCTAGATACTGTCCGCTCCTCCTTGTACCGAGCTCTGCTGCGGCCGCGGCATGGTCGGCTTCAGCATCATCCGCAATCCTCAGCTCATCCTTTCGATTGCGGCACATTACATCATTATCTGTAGGACACCCCTAGCGCCACTGGACACTGTCCAGAATAATTTTCAATCCACACTCCACTTGTCTTTTGCAATTGGTCGTCTTTAAACATATACCCTTATTGATTTAAAAATAAAGTTATTTCCTCATTTCGTTCCTTGTGAAGCAAGTCGGAAGTCTGAGGCGCCATCGCCGAGTGTTGAGTGAGTATTGAGTGCTGAATACCGCGGCCGGCGTTCAACGTTGAATAGGGGACCTCGAACTTTGTACAAGAAAGAAATATTTAGCATGGAGACTTGAATTTACAAATCAGCCTAATACTATCCACGAGACGTGACGTGGCCCATTGGTATAGAAAGAGTGTGTCTACTTTTGTTACATATGAAATAAAATAGGTTGATACATTGTCCACGCGAGCGAAATTCAAACATATGCGTGAGGCCTTCGGAAATAAGATTGGTCAATAGACAGGCCATTTAGCGATACACGAGACACTTACTTTGCCGAGGATGCAAAACTGTTGAAAGGAAAATCCGAATCACGAGCGCCAGCCTATCACCTGTGAGCGGTCGTGCGGCGTGCAAGTAGCCGAATTTCATACCTTGTCAGAATCCCATTGTCTAAAGTCGGTGGAAGCCCTCATACTCCTACGAAGATCCACGCTTGGCATGCGAGTTCCAAGATGGAACAAGTTGGTGTGGTTATCTTGCTTAGCAGTGGTACCGCCTTGACGGTCCGTGCCCCGACCATGGATATTGCGACGAGAGTTCAGTCTGAGGAGTCGTCAGAGTGGACACAAGAACCGGAAAATGGGAAAACCTACGTCGCCATGAAAGAGATGGCGTACACTAGAAATGTTCCTTCCGTGAGAGGCCCGTTGACACGATGGCAAGGGGAAAAACGTACTTTTGCTGACAATAACATATGTGGCAATGAAATACAGAGTGTTTTCAGCCTCGAAATTGTACTTGAAGCCAGGAATTCAGACAGAGACAGAGAGAATCAAGAAGGGACATACAAGAATGAGCGTGGTTATGCTACACGCGCTGTAAAGGTATTTATCAGATTAGGCTACCGCGAAGGATGTCTCGACTCACCTAGTCAGCCCGCCAGTGTTAATCGCGTATCGAACGAGACTGTTGACGAGAGAATCGGAGCTGCAAGAATTGTTTAAAAGGATGTCAGAAGATGAGGTATGGAGCAGGCATACTGGGCGATTCCAGTGCGCAAACGATTAAGGAAGAAGCACAGAGCAGCGGCCGTTACGACATCTGTGGCGACTCCGAGGGCCAAAGAAACCGTCCCCAAGGCCTAAAAGATGCTGTCAGGAGGCGTTCTCAGTATCAAACAAACGGCCACGGACCCGCAGGGAAAAAACGGCGAAGATGCTTGGAAGTTGGAAGCTGGAGAGGGAGAGGGAGGTTACATTATGGGAATATCCTATTGCGGCCACCAATACTCACGCTTTGTAAGCGAATACTGCGAAAAAAAAAACGTCAGAAGAAGAAAAGGTGGTGGGATTAAGGACTTACCAATAACGACGCCTATCACGAATAGTTCCTTGCTGTTAGCCAAGCCCATTGACGTCGGATAGCGGCTCACCCAGTTGCCCAAAAGTCAACAGCATCTGTAGCAAAAAGGTAAGTCATAAGTTTTAACTCTGAAGAAGAATAACGCACGATGACCCCGGTAATATAATAGTTTTTGGCGCTGACTGTTATGCGGCATTAGCAAGCGAAGGCATGCACGGGACTCTTCACATACATCTCCAGACACGGAGGCCGAAAGAACTGCCGTATTGAATCAGATGCAGTTCAGAATAATTGAGGATAGCTCTCAAACGGACCATTTTACGAGTGCGCCAACGATGCCCTGAGGGACTGGCATGAGAATCAAATTCGGTGGAAAGAATGAGAGGCGGAACTGACCCCGACTGTAAGTTGCAGCTACGAAGAATGAGTGAGCACGATATGATACCACTATATCCCAGAACATACTATCAAGGGCCTAAGATATGTATTAGCGTATTTCAGGTTCAATATCCCGCGTTCCTCACCATGTAACGGTCGCAGCGATCAGGTTCTGTGGTTGTGCATATTCGGTAATAGCATAGTGATACACCATGTACCCTACGAAGGCCTGGTCCGCTGTCCCTAGAACTCTGGAACCCATGACACGTCAATTGAGCAGGACTACTTTGAGAAAGTCCGAACCCTTACATGATAACGACAACCTGAACGCGTTATGAGTATTCAGGGGTTGGTAGAGAAAGAAGGTTTACGCACCATAAGTTTAAGATAAATCCTATCCTGAGGATATCGCCCAAAGTACGAGAACACCTGCGTTAAAAGTATTCCATACACGCAGCATCCGACTGCAAACCCCACCATCACTGCTCCCAAAGTACCGTCGACAGTAATGGTCAATTGCGACATATTTGCGCGAAGTGGAAGGGATGCAAGTCTTGCTGGGACGATTCCCCACCCAAAAAAGCCTACTGAAACTTGGAAGACAAGAAAGAGAATCAGCGTTCCCAGGTCACTCTGTTAAGGGCCATGTGCGCCGGGCGGCGTAGCTCCGGTGACCCCATGGAAGAATAGGAGGAAGCTGGGACCCTAAGTTTTTTCATCAAATGCCGGCGCTTATTGATTGAACATACCAACAGAACGTTCGTCGCGTGACCACATGGTAACCATTGGAGCCATTTTCAGAATTTGGTCAGGAAAAATACACAGCGCTGCTAAAGACTCAATGTGTGAATTCATTGAACTTGGAGACTTATTGCGACCTTCAGAACTCTCTTAAAACTCTGCTCAGGAGCGTACATACACGATCCAAATTCTGGGTGGATCCAGGTTCGGTTGCTTGAAGGGTGCTTGACATCGGTTCAATCGGGTGCAGAACGCAGATTGAATGAGATTGCCGAGCAGGAACAAAGTCGGGTGATCCGTCGGATATGGGATTTCTGAAATGTGCTCTCATACAGTAAGTATGTACCCTGAGGCGTATCAGGGTGTGTAAGTATCAAAGGAGGAGGTACTCCAGGACAAGTGACCCGACCATGAAGAGCTTGAAGGAAAAGTTTCAAAATAAGCGCCTGTAAGTCGGAAGAGGGACGCGCATACCCCTTATCCAACGGTCCGGTCAGCACCGTATGATAATAGCTAAGTCGATTTCTTGCCCGATTTCTTCCCATTCAGCTTCGACAAACTCTTCTCGCTCCGGACCCTCCCCTTTTTGCTGCTCGATACCACCTTCTTCTTACTCGCGCCCCCCGCTCCCGGTCCTTTTCTGACGCGATCCCTCTCCTTGTCCTTACCCTGCACCTTCACGCCAGGCATCGCCATACGCGCCTTCTTCTTCGCCAGTCGCCTCGCCACGCGGTCGGCGTCAGTGGACTTGTACTGCTTCCGCGCATCCTTGGGGAGATGTGCGAGCTTCTCGCCCAGGGTTGGGTCACCCTTGGGCACGACGATTGGCGGGGGCCGTTTGGCAACGGCAATGGCATTGGGATTGTCATTACCCTTGGCCTTGGATGCGGTGGCCTGTCGTGTGGACGAAGATGAGCCAGGAAGCGTGCGGCAGCGCTGTACGCGGAGCTTGCGCTTAGCGAACTTGAGTTTGAGAGGTTCGAGAGCAAGGACTTCGTCGACGCATTGGTGGTCCTGTATAACGAGTTAGGAAAGATAAACGCAGGGATTAGAGGAACACGTACGGCAAATTGGACATAAGCGAATCCTTTTCCAAGTTGTGTGTCCTTGTCTCGGATGATGCGCACACGAGTGACCCAAGAGCTGCTCTTCTTGGTGGCCTCTCCCTCTCCCTCCTCGATAACAGGAGGCGGGCCCCTCTCTGAGCTGACCACGCCCTCGAAGAACACACGCAGGTCCTCCTCCTTGCTCGCGAAGTCCAGGTTGCCCACAAACACAGACGACTTGGGATCCGCGCCAATAATGTCCATATCCATCTCCTCACCAGCGCCCGGGAGTTCCTTTTTCCCCACTAGATCAACGCGGATAACCCGTTCCATGAACGTGCTCCCATCACAGATGCGAACCGCCTGTCGCGCAGCTTCGCGTGGGTCGAGCACCTCCGGCGGTGGCGGAAGGTTCTTCGGGCGGTTCTCAGCAGGTACAGGGTGCGCGAAGACGATGTAAGCGTTAATGGTGTCGGCGGACGAGTGGAACTCTTGGTTGATGAACGCGATTTTCTTCTTCTGATTCGTGTTGAGGTACTGCTTCTCGTCGCTAGGGCCTTCCCCGTCTTGATCCTTGAGCGAAGTGCGCCATGTCGAAGTGCGGTCAAGGTCGTGGGGGCGGGCTGTTTTGGTGGGCGCGGTCGCGCTTTTGGGGTTGGCTTTGCCTTCGAGAGCGTCGTCATCGGGAAGTTTGGTGGTAGGGGCTTGGAATGGCACTGAACGGAAACGAGTAGACTCGATTTTGGCGGTGGGTATTTGGGCGAGAATGTGTCGCTGTAGTTGTTTTAGGAGAGGCTGAAGAAAAATTAGTATCACGAACGCGAACGGGCTGGTTAGGCTCACCCTTTTTTGAGCAACGTCCACAGATAAATTGCCAACAAAGATCGTTCGTTGATCTCTGAGTTCAGGCGTCTCGCCCTCCGGCACAAATTTGACCTTGGGTCCAGATGCCTTTTTCGCCTTCTTCACCGACTCGTGCTCGATAGGCTGGTCGTCGTCGTCGTCGCTATCTTTGTCGTCGGGAGCATCTCCGCCAACAGGAGGTTTGCGCGCGCCTAGGTATGCGTTCTCCAAATCCGAGTTCGCATCCTCCGCGTCCGACTCGGCTTCCTTCGCCTTGCCTTTCGCATTCTTCCTATCCTTGCCCTTATTCTGGTCCTTCGCAGCCCTTGGAGTAGCTTGAGGCTTGGAAGGACTTATCTTGGCCCGTTTCTTCGGCTCTGGAGTGGGAGCTACATCCGGTACAGATTTCCGCTTTTTAGCAGAGCCTTTCGATGAACCAGGTATCGGAATTACTGTAGCAGCCTTTTTAAATGGTGTCTGTATACTCTATTAGCAGCTTTCAAGGAGCGCCGTGAAACTGTGCAAACCTCGACCTTGGATGCGACGGGCTAGGGATTGATAAATAAATAAAAGTTATTTCACTTGTATTATTGTTGACTCACCTTTGCGGTAAACAGGGCATCTAGCTCGCTGTCGACGGCTTTACCGCCTCCGAGAAGTGTCGAGAGACTCATTGATGACCTTTTCGACGGGACGCACCAAAGAGTGCGACTGATGTGGGCGAGAACAAAAAGTGTTTTCACACTTCCTAAAAAGGAAATTTCCGCTCGATTCTTCTTCGCTTGACCCCAGGTCGAAATTGATTATTACAAGTTATAAGATTTTTTCCAAGCGACTAAATCTCACTCCCAGGGCCCAGGTATCCGTTGTAACTGGATTATAGAGTGTTCAACTAGATCAAGATAATTGCCCGCCGAATATTCTACCTGTACCCAGGCAGACGAAGAAAGCGTAACCACAATCGAGCCTCCCCAGGACAACTCCACCCTCTGCGAAACTCTGCACAGTCGGATCCGGGCGTTCGTGTGCCAAGGTTGCTTCGGCCGTCCTAATCACATCACTTGCCGCAGCTACCGACCCCGAATCTTCTCCGCACCGCGCAGCTTTATGATGTCTATGGCGCAGTTATGGCCCCTTCTGGAAGTTCACGACGCCTAGCTCCAGCATGTGCAAAGCCCAAACTTTTTCCTGCGGTTCGATTTCGGACTCGGGTTTCGTGC
>JAFLHD010008937.1:21124-32695 GCA_018856295.1 Blastosporella zonata
AGTGGAGATGCCAAACCAACTTTTTTCCAATCGCTAGTGGTACGTGTTTGCTTGGATGTTTTGCCTATTCCATCCAATTCATAGAATCTCTTAGGCTGGTGGTGCAGCGGGAACTGCTGTTGACCTACTTTTCTTCCCTATTGACACAATAAAAACAAGACTTCAGTCTTCCCAAGGATTTGCACGTGCTGGAGGGCTTACAGGGATCTACAAAGGAGTTGGGAGCGTCGTCGTAGGGAGCGCGCCTGGAGGTGAGCTATAATTTTCAGTCACGCGACAAGTTACTCAAAACTACTCAGCTGCCGTCTTCTTTTCCACTTATGAAACCATGAAGAAGCATTCACCCTTGCCACAGGATATGGCGCCGCTAAACCACATGCTTTCAGCCTCTGTGGGCGAAGTTGTACGACCCCCCTCTATCTCCGTTCGTGGGCCTTCACGCACTAGCCTGAATGTTTCTTCAGGCTGCCTGCTTGATTCGCGTCCCCACTGAAGTTATCAAGACCAGAACACAGACGATGACTTATGGCGCGCTGGGCAAGTCGTCGTTTGACGCGGCGAAGCAGGTATTGCTGAATGATGGATGGAGTGGGTTTTATAGAGGATTCAGGTCGACTATTATGCGGGAGGTGAGTTTAAACCTTTCTATCAAAAGACGCATTCATCCGTTTGGTGTCGTCAGTGCCGGAAGTACGTCACCTCTGACAAGGCTTCCGGATCGTCGCATTGCTTCTATTCTAATGATATGGTGTATTACAGATCCCTTTTACATCACTACAATTCCCCATGTACGAGCTCCTCAAAACCCAATTATCTCGAAAACTCGACCGCAAGCCTCTATACGCTCACGAGGCAGCCATTTGCGGCAGCATAGCAGGAGGCACCGCTGCAGCCCTCACCACCCCTCTCGACGTGCTGAAAACACGCGTCATGCTGGATCTACGCGTAAATTTCTCCTCCCTCATTGCTCCCTGCCACTCATGACTCTTCTTGCAGAACCCGAACACGGAGAAACTTCCGTCTCTTCGACATCGGATGAGGGATATCTACGTCAATGAAGGCATACGTGCCCTATACGCCGGGATCGTTCCTCGGACATTGTGGATATCTGCGGGCGGCGCTGTATTCCTAGGTGTATACGAGTGGGTTGTTCATGGACTGATGTCGTATGCATAGATTCCATTGTCGTAATGCGTAATATTATTCGTATACCTATATCTGAGCCCTTTGTTATAATGATAGTCGAGCTTTACATAGAATATTTCCGGGTATGGAGGAGAAGGGTATCGTCGGTCCTCGAGGCAAGTACTAGCTGCGTATGATTATTAAGATTAACAATTGGTCAAGGACCCGCGGAGAGGCTTGGATCTGGGCCAAGTCGCAAGATGACACGAGGAAGTTTCTTCGGGATGCTAACTTCGCCTTCACTAGAACTGCTGCTCTCCGAGGACGACGACGACGGGATAACTCCGCCCGAGGTAGATCTCCTGCTCGCGGTCGATTGGGGGGTAGCAGTTGGCGTAGGGCTCTTGGACTTTCGGTCGCGAAGGGTCCTCGAGGAAGGAGGGACAAGACTGCGTGGCGATGCTGGTGCAAGGGGCTTAGCGCTCGGATCCAGAGACTGGAATATTTCGACTGTGCGTTCAAGCCATGGCTCATCTGCTGTGGTGCTAAGGGACGGCCGGCCTCCCCGGCGTTTCTTCGTGACTTTCTCGAGCTGTGAGAAGAACATTAGAGTCTAGTTTCAATGCGGTGGGTTATTGTTATTACACACCTTGACGAGGTTCTCTAGATTCCACCACTCCTCGTCGATCTTCCCTTCGAGGTGTGTATCGTCTACCAGCCCTGAGAGGTGCGCCATTGCACCGCTGGTAAGGGCTCGATCACTGTATCCGCCTTCGAGCACACTGACGAGCCTTCCTTTCGCGTACACGTCGCTGAGAGCACCAGCGTCGCGGGCAAAGCGGTGGTAGAACGATGTAGGGACCTTGCGATTATGCCTCGACATGGAATCGTACTCGTGTTCACATGCATCCATACCGCAGCTACAATAGAGTGGTTAACCGAGAAGAACTATACTGAAGGGAGGATTACACTTGCCTGATGAATATCAAGACATCTTCGCCAGGGCCACCTGTGCTGTTGAGGAAGTCTTCAGCCTTCCGCAGGATCCTACTGTACTGCTCCTTGTATAGCACGTCCCAGAAGTGCTCTTCGGAGGAGTATGTCTGGAGGTGGACGTTCTCGATGTATTGCCCGTGTGATTGATGCAGTGAGACGGAGGCTGCTTGGACGAGCTCGGGCTTCCCGTCCTGTTACGAATTAGCCTGAGTCGCTGGGGGGTAAAATCCAGGTACCTCGCACGGGTACGACAAGATGTCGTGGACAGAGCCGTAATATGCCTGGAGCCCGGGTTTGGAGGCAAGCGGGGAACCGGCTTCGGCTTCGAGCTTTTGTTGATACGTTTCTTCATTGATTTGCCAAACGATCGACTGGGTCCCATTTCCTGTCGTCCATGAGTATTAAGACACGCCAAGTGACTGATACAGTTACCATGGTGCAAGTCGATATCGAAAATTACGACACGGTTTATACCGTGTTTAAGATGAGCTGCAGCATATTTAATGTACGAAACGGCATTTCGAGCCTGAATTACACACCATGGGCAGCGCCGATAGCTACATTGTTCACAAAACAGAATCCTGAAGGGGTGTCTTCTCCACAATGGTGTCCTGGCGGGCGTATGGCAACAAATGAGCGGGTATCCGTTTTCGAAGTGATAACAGTGTCCACAGCCTCGCAAACGGTTCCAACCGCACCCTGTATCGCATCGAGCGATTCTGGACAGACTGGAGCAAAATGAGGGCTACTCGATACTTGGTGAAGAAACTAGAAACTCACGATAAAGATCACCCTGTGCCAAGCCTTCAGGTATTTCGGAGTCACCGTTGTTGATCTTTTCCTGACTATCCATTGCCCAGCCCTTCAGCTTTTCAAGGTACACGTCGCCTTCGATGTCCCCGTGAATAAACTTCACGGCGGGGCTATTTAGCAGCGCAACGGTCGCGGTGCTTCGAACAATTGAAACTGGACTATGCAGAACAGTTGCTGGTTCGATGTTCATCCGCCCTAACGCTCCAACCAAGTCGTCCGTATCTAGGACGCCCGAACTCGTGCTAGCACGAGGCGAAATAGACTCTAGGCGCGCGATTGCAGCACAGAGACCCACTGTTACTGCTCGAAGACGCTCGGGCCTCTCTACTATCGCAGAAAGATCCCGAGATCGAATGTATCTATGCTGATAGCATGCATCCTGCAGGAATATCGTAGGTCGTCTAGTTATCTTCGCTGATGCAGGGATGTCAGTGTGGTACAGTGCTAGCACAGTACATGGTTAAGCTCACACATTCTTTTTTAAGAAATGTTGAAGAAGAAACAAGAATGTGATCAACAAAAGTTCGGACCAGTCGCGTCTCGGCTAACGGACAGTGACGTTAGCCGCGCACACGCTGATTGTTTTCTTGTTATTGTTCGGCGAACTTTTATAAAGCTTCTGCTTGAAGCTTAAGAGTACAGCTTCCACCCTCCTTCCATTGTCGGTCTCATATGCAAAAATTTCACCATCATCACCGTCAGGATAAATCATCCCTCGTGGCTCTTGTTGCGCACATGCCGTGTGCTGTATGAGGTCGGTGCTCCCTTTCGCATGGTCGAAACTCTATAACATAGTACCTCTGATTATATGCATGCCCGAGGCAATACAAAAAACTACCCTCGTACGTTCGCTGCTTTACCTCTTGCCTGACGTTGAATTGAAGTAATCGTCGTGTTCATAGAGGATCAAACGAGGCATTCGTCCTACAGACTGGCCACGCTTTGAAAAAACATGCTGTATTGGTGCGAACAGTTGGGCCTTCAGAATGGGGCTCTTGGCGATAGCACGCAGGTGGCCGTCGTTCAGGATGCCCAGCCTCGCGAGTGCATGTGTTACATGGAGCAGCGAGGGTTCGCACGAGTGGAGAATGTGCTCCAAGGCGATGGTGGATGCGGACTTGATGGTGCTGATGGTGGATCCTGATTGGGTGGGGTGGAACGAGGACGCGGATTGCCTTAGATATCCCCCGTTTGGGGTCGAGCTTCGAGGGGTTGGTTGAATGTATGGGTGGTCCTGGCTCCGTGTCACGGTGGAACGAGTGGGTGAGCTCTTGCTACCCGCAACGCTCTCATTCACACCGTTTTTGCGCGGCGGCGGGGGCGGGGGCGAGGAAATGTTCCGTGGTATATCGAGTGCTGGGTCCTGGAGAGGCCGAGGCGGGGTTTGGGGAGGGGTTGGATGCCAGAGCCAGACACCTGGTTGTGATCCTGATGTGATGCTGGATCTTCTCTGTCGTGATAAAGAGCGCTCGGATGACTTGCGGGTTGTGGTAGACGGCGTCCCCGTCCGTCTCCGAGTCTTGACAAAGGGCGTTTAATGGAAGCGAAGATGATGGAAGTTCTGGGGCACCTACTATGGATGCTGATGCACTTTCGGACTGCTCATCGGTTATGGTGCGAATGCTCCCTGTATCGGAAACGCCCTCTTGCGATGGTGGGGCCGGCAAGCTCTTCCGTAGAAGTACGGGACTATCCGTTTCGGGCGCCGATGTTGCCTCCTCCTCCTCTCTGTCCCCCTCTCCGTCCCTATCTGCCTCATTCCCATGGACCGTTTCCTCGACCTCCGCGGCATGATCGTGCGCATCCAGATAGTAGATATCCATATTGGCATGCTGATCTGCTTCATCTGCCACCTGCTCTCGCCACGTTGAGATCGTCACCGTCCGCTCCGGGCCATCCTCTAGCACCCTCCTATCCACGATCTCAAACGACTGTCGCGGGCGAGGTCCCGCAGCAGCGCCGCCAGGCTTGCCAATGGACCCTAGCAACACAGGTAGGCCTATCCGGCTATTGCCCGCATTTGCATTTGCATTCGCGCTCGCGTCCGCCGGTGCTTTCAAGGTTTTTCCGATGGATCCCTGGTTTCGCCGGCTGCGCGTGGGGCTCAAGGTGAGATCAGGGCTCCCCCCAAACTTCCGCTCCAGCTCGTTGACGTAGCGCCCGTAGTCACCGTATACCTCGTAAGAGTCGTGTGCCCCTTTATCTGGACGCGGCGTGGTGGTGGCGGTGGCTGGAGCAGGCGGTGGCTTTGGAGGCGCCTTCCTCGTGATCGTCGCGACATTGCGGCCAGAAGGTGACGGGGAGATTGCCCGTTCTAATCTGTGTATTGGGCCACCCCATTCGGTTCTGGCGCCTCGTGTGGTTGCAGCATCAAAGTCGTCGTCTAGAGGAGACGCGACGGTACTAGGAGGTGGTCGCGGTCGTCGTACGACCGTTTTAGAGTTTGGGCCGTACTTGTGCGGAACGAGGTAGTATACCTCAGGCTCTGGAGATACAATTTTGTATATGAGTGGCACCCCTCGTAGATATCCTGCACACACCTTGGTGTTTTTGATGCATATTTTCGGGGGTTTTGTGGTCGTTACCGGTTCGTTGACGCTTTCTAGCTGGGAAACGAAACTTTCGGATTGGAAGACACAACAGCATTCGTAACTGCAGGGGGGGTGGTCGATGCGCATGTCAAAGGCACTTGCCGACGCTAAATATCAGGGCTGGAGACACGAGGCAGCATCGTGTACCATCATTATATCTACACGTGCCACAGTCAAAGACGTTTCATTGCCGACGCGAGAGCACGTACTTTCTATCATTTATCATGGGCGCTTGAGAGAAGCGTGATCTCCTCGTTCATCAGCACGCAACACGTAAGAAGGAAGGTAGGGGGTTTCAAGTAAGAATAGGTCGCATTGCAAGTACATAAAATACAGTAAAAAAGAATAAGTTATACAACGGCGGAGAGGTTTATGACCTCTCTCCGCGGAGTCGGCGGGCAAGGGCGAGATCTTTTGGTTGACTGTGAAGAAAAGAAATGTCAGATTAGGGGGTGGGTGAAACAACAATGAATAGTCATACATGGTGACACCTAAAGATAAACGCAAGTAAGAATCGGAAATGGTAGGCCAGGAAAGTCGAAACACATACGTTTTGCGTGGATAGCTGCAAGATTGGTGTCTTCGAACAGGGATACGAGATAAGCCTCGGCGGCTTCTTGAAGAGCCATAACAGCAGATGATTGGAAACGAAGATCGGTCTACACGCGTGATACATTCATTAAGTATTGTGATTGGATCAAGGCCGAAATGAAATACCTTGAAGTCCTGGGCAATCTCACGAACGAGCCTTTGGAAAGGGAGTTTACGAATGAGAAGCTCAGTCGACTTTTGGTAACGGCGAATCTCTCGGAGAGCTACAGTTCCGGGGCGGAAACGATGGGGCTTCTTCACACCACCGGTGGCATTCTAAACATATAAAGTCAGTGAGGAATGGCTGTGGTGGTGATGTTGTTGACTAACGGAAGCAGTCTTCCTGGCAGCTGATTTGGAGGCGAGCTATAAAATATAACAAAATGAGTCAATAAAGACGATAAGCAATGGCGAGGACGAACTTGTTTACGGGGTGCTTTACCACCGGTGGACTTGCGAGCAGTTTGCTTAGTGCGGGCCATTTGTTCTGACTTGTCAAAAGGGGAGAGGAGCTACGCATTTTAAATACTTTCCCGTTCACGTGACGAGTTAAACATGACACGTACATAAAGGTAAATAATCCAAGTCACGTACGCGATTGTAATATTTGACATCAGTCAAGCAACCTGGGTAACACTATTGCGTATCCAGAAAAGCTTGACAGGCTCAAACTCGTCACGGATCTAAACGCGACCGTCACCGAGGGGATTGCAGAACTGGCTGCCAATGAGTTTGGTCTCGAGGAGCCAGATGCTGAGAGCCCAGACCTTGGGAGAGTGCGGGAATCGTTGAAGCATTACATCCGTGATTGGAGTTCCGAAGGGGCGTCGGAACGCGAGAAGATATTCCGACCCATCCTAAACGTCCTTAAGGCTGTCGACGAGAACGACCGCTCTGGCAAACGCATCCTCGTACCTGGGTCTGGTTTGGGAAGGCTTGCTTGGGAGATCTCACAACTAGGTGCGAATAGCATGCTTTTTTTGAATGGAATAGACCTCAATTACCCACTTCACAGGATATGATACAACGGCGAACGAGCTATCTTTCTTTATGAACCTGGCTTTTCGATATCTCTTGTCGTCTGAAACGACTACCTCGACTGAACAGCATACACTCCGCCCGTACGGACATTGGTTCTCCCATCAACGCTCAAACGACTCCCTATTCCGTGTCATTCGGTTCCCCGACGTTATTCCCCGTCTTAGCTCAACGTTCCGCCTCCTCGAGACCGACTTCCTCACCACGGAACCGCCGTCCGGCCCCCCTTCCAAATTCGTCTGGTCAAAGTCCGATCCCGAGGTCGTTCAAACTGGATACGACTATATCGTCACCCTCTTCTTCATCGACACCTCTTTGAACGTCTTTGAGACGATGGAACACATCTACACTCTGCTTCGCCCGGGGGGAACATGGATCAACCTGGGGCCACTGCTCTGGACTTCCGGGGGACATGCAAAGGTCGAGCTGAGTCTCGATGAAGTCATCCGTGCCGCAGAGGAGATTGGGTTCATTATTCAGGACGGCGACGCTGCTGCCGGGGACCTTGATGCCAGACGCACGGTGGAGTGCGAGTACACGGGTGATCCAAATGCTATGATGCGGTGGGTCTACAAGGCAGAGTTTTGGGTCGCGAGAAAGTCGAAATAATGCAGCCTTTGGCATCCCATAAAGGATCTCTGTGTCTTTCCCCATTGTCATCGCCCAGCCTTTAGTACCACATTGCCACCCGTCTCGCATATATAGACACCATCAGGAGGGACACATTCCCACAAACACGCACCATGTCTACCAATACCATCAATACCACTTCTCCCATCAACAACGCTCTCCTCAGTGTGACGACAATCCGATTTGAAGCACCTTCCCCTCGCATAGCGCAGCGAATCCGAGACCTCACCTGAATCTCTCCGTCGACGAAGAAGAAGAACCCGGGGACCTTCTACTCCCTGACAGAAGCGCCTACAGCAAGCTACCCGACGGGTGCCTCGTCGCAGGCTCAAAACGCACTGCGAGCGCCGAGGAGGCACCAATTCGGGAAGTCGTGATGGACAAGAAGGCCTTGCTCTTCGGTGATGAGGACTGGGCCTGAGAAACTATTCGGCTTTGGGGTGGGTTGCTTGGTTTGCAATAAGGATTCAGTGACTTATCTGGTCTTGCTAGGGCGTTAGTTTAAACCAGTTGGTCTCGAAGCGTTCTAGAACATCATCTTTGGCATCATTTGCAGGCTGTACATGTACTAGTGCCGTCGCGGTTGTGAGGTATCAAGCTGCATGAATTTTATTTTATACATAGGATCAGCCCACGACGCTTCGAAAGCCTCAAGCCGGGACAATACATGCATGCGCACGTCGTCTAAGCCCTCAACCACAGCTCGCCCTGCACCTGGATTCGATGGACTTCTTGTTCTTTCGGCGCGTCCGTTGCGTCGCGTTCAGAGAAACTGATGTAAAACGGTGATGCCTGACGTCGACCACAACAACTATGTTTGTTCAAGCTGATGAATTTTCCTTCAAGATTTTCCCTCTCATCTCGCTTGGACCAATCATATGTAAGTAAGTAAGATCTTTAAATCCATTATGCTTGGCGATTCTTTTCTTAGAGCTCTTGAGTTCGCATGTCATGGCCCCACAATGTCGCATGGTCATTCGGTCTCATGATGCGTGATTGTGCACATCTATAGACCTCTGTATGGAAAACCAAAAGAAGCACCGTCGAACCACCCATGGTCACTTGTTCTTCACTTGTGGCACCTATAAGAACTAGATGGACATAGTCAGGCAGACTTCTCTGGATCCGAGTCCCTCGTCATTAAATTTCAAGATTCACTTGCGACATATGGAGCCCGTGGTTGAGCTCAAGGACTCGCAATTGCCTACCAAAATCATTGCTTTCAATACATTCGCTTTTCTTGGCGTCTTTTTGAATCTCGCGGTTTTGGTGCCGGCATTAGTCCATCCAAGTATCCAACGGAGGAAGATCTGGTTCAGCCTCATTATCTCTTGGATTGTCTATTCGGCATCGTTCATCCTTCTTCTGGGACGACAGATGGGACCGCAGCCGCCCTTCGGATTGTGCATCTTACAAGCGGCGCTTACGACGTCCACCCCTCTAGTGTAAGCCATCAGGCGAATCTGGCAAGGATCGTCCCACTTGACTATGTCATCAGCTGTATTGTCGGGTCCACATGTTTAGCTATTGATGTAATTTCAAGCACCGAAATATTTTTTACCTTCGCTAACAGCCTGTAGTTTACTCTCCAAATGTCGGCAGCCATATGGCAAATAAAGAAAATTAATACGTTTGTGGCCAACTTTGTACGTTTTTCAATGGCGTTTATTATCTCTTTCCGTCTCACGATAACACCCAGCTCGCTTATTTTCCTTGGATGGTCTTCGTGATAGTCTTCACACAGTCGTTGCTGGTATGTTTGCCACCGGATCATGCTTGGAGATAGCCCTGATAGATGAATAGGTCGTCGAAGATCCTTCAATGGTAGTGCGCGACCCGAGCCATCTATTTTGCGCCATCGATAGTTACCAATTGTGAGCGGTACTTGGGGACCAAACGCCGCTGCTGACACTGACGATCCCAGGCACCTGACAACTGCCATTCTGATTCTGATCTCAGCGATTGTCATTTTTCCATTAGAGAGTGAGCGAGCGACCCAACTCCTTGAGCGGTTTCGATCACTCCTGAACAGAAATACTGCAGTCTTCATGGCAATCCTATTTCATCGCTACCGGGCCATTTTCCACACCATCCAAAGCAAAACCATATCCATTTCGGTTTTCATCCGCCTGGTACTCTTTACCGTTCTCTCGGCCATCTCAATCGGGTGAGTACACTTTAATTCGGATCGTGGATGTACGTACTACTAACACATTTTCTAGAGTACACTCATATATAATTGCTAGGGTGAACAACACTGTCACAACCTGCAGCGTCGTTCTCACGTCTTGTAAGCCCCCCGTCTCGGTTTAAACAGCTGCGATTGACTCATCGTTTCACAAGTGCCTGCGATGACTGCTTTGATATTCGGGACCAAAAAGGTGAGCCCGTGGTTGGCTCGAGCTATTCCTCTGCTCATCAAACGGCGCAGGATATTTTACGAGCCTGGATGTTCTGGAAACAGCCTACTCCCATATCCATCCCCGATGTTCAGGGATATTCTCGCTTCCCTTTGGTCACCAGTGCGGAGATCGAGGGGTTTCCTAAGACCTACATTCTTTACTGACTATTCCATTTCATTCACATATGCTGGCGCGGACCATTTGAACTCAGACTGGTAATATAAATAAGTAGTATCCAGGGACACGTAGGATTAAATACACGATGGTAATATCAATAAATAACGCGCCGAAGACTTGTCGTGTCTATAATTCATCGTGTGATGTATTGGACTCTTCCGGGCGCAAGTAACAGTTGTAACGTGACGACTCGGGTTTCCATCCCACTGCAGAATGTCAATCAAGGACGGAAGACGGTTATAGGGAGACAATACTGACCACATTGCCAACAATCTAGTAGATGATCAGGATCACTATAAAGCGTTAGTACTCCATGTGAAGCCAGCCAGAGAGCGTCACTTACAACTTCTCCTTGAGCCTAAGCAATTCGGTATAGTGATCCCCCCAAAACGCGACTGCAAGTCCAGTTGTTAGAAAAGTAGACGTTGAGAGACATGGGTGCTTTTACCTTCGTGATTGGGTTCATACACATCTGCTTCATTCTAGATATGAAACCCATCAGATCACGAACATTGAGACCCTGAATCGATTAGACTTACGAGGTACGCTGCGTCTGGCGTTATCTTCCGGAGATGGTCAATAGATGTGCTGACGGCCGAGTAGTGGCCTCGCTTTTCCTCGACGGTCGCGTTCCAATTCCAAGGTGAAACGACCGTGACGTGATAAACACTTGATCTCCACGCATCAGTGACACTGGTTTTCCCTGTGGATGGGAATGAAGATGGGGCGCTGATGAGAATGATGAGGCCTGGAGTGGCTTCGTCGGCAGCAAGCAGTCCCGACACAAGAGCCGATCGACTGGAAGGAGTTTCAAAGTTTTGTTTGTTAATCAGGCGCGATGCGAGTGCCAGGCTAGAGCCCACTACCTGTGAATACATGTCAGACCGAGGATAAGGGAAGGCTGAGAGGGGGGGACGTACCGCAACATGCTCTTTCGTAAATGTAGTGAAGAATGCCCCCCAGCTCGGGAACTCTGTTACAATCACCTGCACCCCCTTGACCCCTTCACTCTGAAGCCGCTTGCCAAACTGGACCAAGGGCTCCATCGAAGTCGCTGCGTCGTTTTTATTCGAGCCTGGGTTGATAAGAATAGCGATACCAGATGTGGAGAACCCGCCCCATCCTTCGTCAGCCCACTTCAAACCATTATCTGCAAGAATAGTCCACAGTTCTTGGGTTTGCGTCGTGTTTGGGGTGAATGAGACTAT
>JAFLHD010008938.1:0-32316 GCA_018856295.1 Blastosporella zonata
ATATCCGTTCTGGGACGATCTCCTATGATCCAATTGAACCCATCTAACTTGTCAGGCTAACGTCAGGCGCCTCATCCAGGGATCCAGCTTCCATCGACATCGATGGACTAATCAATTGGCCATTTGGTATTATCATGACGCTTCTCAGTGTGGGTGGCTCGCGGATAGGTTTATGAACGTCAGGGTCAACTTGGGAGCGGCCAACCCACCCATCGCCGTTTGTCGGTCTGCAGGGTAGCGGCTGGTCATTCTGCATTGAAGACGTCTACTGCATGCCTTCCATCTTCTAGCATGGGAGTGTGGCTTGTGCTCTGTCAAACCGGGCATTTATACACCTGGGCCCAGCGATCTGAATCAGCCTTCGGCGTCGGCATGCGTGCAAAGAATGCCTTTGTTTGCCGAGAAAGGAATCCTGTTGCTAGCACTACCCGTGAAGTTGCCGTCTGGGGCTCGAGAAGCCCATCGAGAAAGAGAAGGGTCGGAAAAGTGAATGGGTGGTTGTCCCTGAACTTT
The DNA here is from genome assembly GCA_018856295.1 of Blastosporella zonata. NCBI lineage: Eukaryota > Fungi > Basidiomycota > Agaricomycetes > Agaricales > Lyophyllaceae > Blastosporella > Blastosporella zonata. The sequence continues at coordinate 514 of JAFLHD010008938.1, forward strand.
CCGTGCTCTTATACATACCCGCATCTCAGCTGTTTCAACGCCATTCTGCCCCCACCCATTTCCGAGTCTCTTTGACTCTCTGTCTAGTAGGCTTTGAGCTGAGATATTCTCGGTGAGTGAAAGTGATGATCGTTCTGATGTGATCACGCCTGCCACCCGAGTTACTGACTCCCTCCCCTCTTGCTCCCCCTTCATGCAGGCTCCTTACCAGAAAAGCCCCGCTAATATCGCAAAACTCTGCTCCCCGACACAACTCGACCTCGACGGCGCTAAAATTGATCCGCAGTACAAGCCTTAGCTTGACTGCTAACCTCCTAAAAGGCCTCGCGTTAGCTAGAGCTTTACATAGCACGGTCCGACACCGCGTTTCTTCCGCCGAGCACGCTCAAACACTTTGTAGTCCAACTTCTCCTTGTAATGTATGTACCGCCGCTCCATCTTCCTCGGGGGACCCACCAAAACTTGCTAACCATCTATAAAAATTATAATGCAGCAATCTATATCAGCCCGTTATATCCAAGTTACTCGGCTGCATCAACTGGGAGCTGATCGCGTGCGTTGTTCATTTGCGTCCTTAATCAAGCAGATGGTGACCCCCTGCCCGCCACAGCCTTCATATTAAGGTGACACTTGACAAGTTATCTCGACACACGACACCACCCGATACTACATATAACATCCACACGCCACCATGAAAGCTAGCGAGAACGATCCTTTCGCGATGTTCACTACACCGCCTGCTGGGGAAACGGCCGCTGAGAAAGGCACGAGGGAGCGTCGCGAGGTAGAGGAGAAGCGCATCAGCGATCGAATAGACGAGGAGCTCAAGGCTGACAAGGCTGCACTAAAGAAGCAGAAAGCCATCGTTAAGGTGCTCCTGCTTGGACAGTCGGAGAGCGGTACGTCAAAACCAATCTTTATACACGCTCGTTCTGACATCTATCCCCCAGGTAAATCCACCACTCTCAAAAGTACGTCTTTCTTTCCCTATTAAATGTCCCTTGGCAACCATCTAACTCATACCCAATCAGACTTCCGCATGAAGTACGCTCGTGAGGCATGGAAAGCCGAACGTCTGTCCTGGCGCGCCGTGGTCCAGCTCAACCTTATCCGATCCATAATAACAATCGTCGAGACTCTCCAAGCCGAAATCGATGGCGATCCCATTCGCCTCCTCCCTGCCCCGCGCCCCGAAGCCCTAACCTACGCCCAGCAAAAGAATCAAAACACATCCCCCACCCGCCAATCTATCGACTCCGAGTACCTCGATCTTGAATTGGACTCCTACAATTTCGCGCCTATACAGCTTTCCGAGAAGCACCACCTGCTGAAGCGGCGGCTCGGGCCTCTACGTCGTATCGAGGCGGATCTGAAGCGGCGGCTTGGGGCAGGGACAGAAGAGGCCGTCGGTGTGGGCGGGGGCGTCCTTGATGAGGATCTGCCGGTTGGGCGGTCGAGGGAGTTTGGTGTTCGGGGGTGGAAGCATGTGTTGGATGGCCCTTTGGCTGCTCTTAATGGGAATACGGGAATTGATAGAGCACAAGGCGGTGCGGACGATGCGGCGACGGAGGTGATTGCGGAGTGTAGGCAGGATATGAGGGCTTTGTGGACGGATGCGACGGTGCAGGAGGTGTTGAAACGGAGGAGGATGCGGTTGGAGGACTCGCCTGGCTTGTATGTGGTACTATCCTTTCACCTTTTGTGCTTGTCAGTGACTTTTAAACTTCTACAGTTTTTTGAATGATCTCGAGCGTATAGCAACGAGACATTATGAGCCCACCGACGACGATGTCGTTCGCTGTCGGCTTCGCACTCTTGGGATCCAGGAGTATAAGATCGAATTTGATCAAAGTAATTCATTGTTGGGCTGTGCGTTCTACGTCCACTGCATCTATCGTCTGATTGTTTACATTCCCATTTCGTAGCTGTCGGCCTCAACGGCAACTTTGGTCAGGAATGGAACATCTACGACGTGGGTGGAGCACGGACCCAAGTACGTTGAAACATTCCCAACATACTTCCACACATATCTGACAATATAATCGCTTCAGCGTAATGCCTGGCTTCCCTACTTTGAAGGTGTCAATGCCATCATCTTCTGTACGTCCTTCTTTCCACTATCCCTTTCTTGACCAAAAGCTGACATACCATTCCAGTGGCACGTATGTCACTTCCTCCGCCACTGACTGGCACTAAGCCAAACCCGACCAAAACTAAACCCACCTTTAATAGCGATATCATGCTTCGATGAGCGGCTGCACGAAGATCCCAACGTCAATCGACTTGAGGATTCATTCCTCCTCTGGCGCGCAATATGCACCTCCAAGATACTCTCAAAGAGCACCATCATCCTCTTTCTCAATAAGTGCGACATCCTGAGGAAGAAGATAAAAAGCGGTGTCCAGGTCAACATGTTCCTCCCCAGCTACGGGGACCGCCCCAACGACGCTGTCACGGTCCTCAAATGTACGTGTCTCATCATCCATCTCGCCTTCTATTAGCTATCGCAAGGTCGTTCGGAAGCTGATGTACCCCCGAAATGCAGATCTGAAGGAGAAGTTCAAGGATGTATTGCGTCAGCAGTCACCCGAGCCTCGTGTGAGCTACTACTACGCCACTTCGGTTACAGTGCGTTCGCTTCTGGCTTTCCGCTGATGTGCCTGCCCACTAACTCAGTATATCTTCAATAGGATACGAAAGCCACGGCGACGACGTTGAAGACCGTGCGGGATAGTATACTTCGGGAACACCTCAAGAACGCAGATTTCGTATGATCCACTCTGTCCCGCTCAGAATGGCAGGTCCACTGACCCCTGTCCCCCGTCGTTCTGGTCCTGTTCGTCCCTTTCACAGATTTTATGAGTGGTGATATCAGTTCATCTATCTATTCTCTACGTAAAATTTATACTACCTGTCTTCTTTGTGGAACTTCTTTTGTTTGCCCTTTCGGTCGGTCATGTATCTATCTAGCTATATTTACTCCTAGATCTTCAATGTACAACAGACTTCTGTACGAGCCTCTGACAAAAGTAATATAAGCAATCCTTTTAGTGTAAGATTCCAAGCTGTCTAAAGTACCTGAAACTAAACGCCTAACAGTTTAAACGCCCAAGCTTCAAGCTTCAAGGTCTGAGTCTCCTCAGACCAATATTGCGAAGGAAGCCGGGAATGGCTTTGCGCTTGAATGACCGGAGCGAATCTGGAGGCGATGCATCGGTAACGAAGTTGTTGGAATTATTCGGTGGTCTGCGTTTCCTCAACAACCCAGCTGAGTGGCGCTCTTCGCGAAAGAGGAGCCGTGAAAATCCTGGAGTATTGGGAGCCTCCAAAGTCGACCAAGACTCCGAATTTTCATCATGAGAGTCGCTCATTTCCACATCGATATAGTTCGAAGTGGAGGTGGTGGTTACGGAGAAGGCGGAGCTCTAATTAAGAAGATGAGCTTAGCCGTTCTCACATAAACATCAAGCAAACTTACAAGATTGAACTTTTCTTCGCTGACAACCTCCCCGAAGCCGGTTTTTTCCTCGCCAAATTCTACTTCAAGCTCCTCATCATCGTCGAGGTAATCACCCTCCAAGCCATTTCGCATCCACTTGTGGGCAAAGGACGTCTCAAATGCCTGTCAATGCTAAACGGGCGAGCACATCGATACAATGATAGGGGCTTACCTCCAACTGGTCAATCTTCATCATAAGTTATAAGAGTGTTGTGGTTCCCGTCAATAGCCAGCTGACTGGCCAAAAGGCTCGGCTCTAGATGAAGTTGACACAATCTCTTGATATGGATACGGAAAGCTAAACTTACTGTGGAATGAAAGAGGTTTTTGATGTGTATACCCGCGTACACACAACTGCTGCCTGAAGAACGCCGAGGCGGGGTAGATGGAGATACAATCCCCGTTACTCTGATGTTTTTCTGTGTGAGAAAGGAGCCATGTTAAAAAGGAAGATTCCAAGCGGGTGGTCGAGTTTTGGGAAACACATGGCCTTGACATACTTACATGGAAACCTGCGATCAAAGACATATTTTAGGAGAGTACTTTTCACAAGTACGGGATAAAGTACCCTGGTTCTTCTATCTTTGCAATAAATAGAATGATGTAGCAGATGAGGGCATTTTCCAAGAATCCTAGTGCCCATCGCTTCAACGATATACGTCATCGTTACTACCAGTATTTTTCAGGAAGGTCAAAAATAGGGAGCAAAGCAAGGGCACTGCGGCATCGAAATCGCTATGCAGTAAATTGGTTGGAACTTTGAGAGCCGGAGAACTCCGATTGAGTCTTGGCGCCGCGGGGTTTAAACTTTACTCGTGTCCTTCACTCGGGTTCGTTCCATGGCGAGTGACGAAATATGGTTGCCAAGCCCAAGAAACGCGATAAAGTTTGATTAATTGGGTGGAAGTTTTAGCCTGAGTTGAATCTATGATTATTTTATGTCGGCGCGGATGGCGCCACACGTTGCGTTCAACCGTCTTCCTGGAACTTACTTGCTCGGCGTTTATGTTTTATAGGCAAACGGGAACTTATAAGTAGAATTAAAGTAATCTATTTGAAGAAGGCAATAAACCTTTCGCTATCCGCAATGTCATCACGTTGGATGTCAAGCTTGAGAACTGCAGATTGAAATTGAATGATACCATACATAAAAAGAAGTGAACAAACTTACACCATTTCCAACGAATACTTCTGCCCTCTCTGCTATCGCCATGTCGACAGCCATAGAAACCTGTTGCTGTGCGGAGTCCAACTCTAAGTCAAGGCTACTCTTCACATCCAGCCACCCATCATCCCTGAGCTCACGCTTCAGCTCCTCGACCCAAGAAATCTTACCATTCGTTAGCGCATATACGCGATTTATTCCCGGATTTTCCTTCCTCACTGTGCGAAGGCGCTCAACGATCTGGTAGACGTCGGGTATACAGTGGCTCATATAGTACTTGTTGAGTGCATCGGGATGGCTAAGCTGCGATGCGTCGAACCTATCCACCATTTCGGGAAAGCGATTGAAGCCCATGAAGTCCGCCCTCCAACGTAGAAGAAACTTGCAATGCCCCTGGAAGTCGCCGCGTCGCAAATGAATCGCTACCAGTCCCCGCAGAGGTGTAGTTTCATCTAACGACGTTTGAATAGTGTTGGGATATATGACACCGATATTTCTCTCCAGACTAGACCATACAAGCGACGACCATTTGAATGCCGAGTATATGGGGGACTTTGATAATCCAGACCAAAGAGATAGGATGCGTGTTTCTCCAAAGAGACTAAACTGAAATGTCAGTTCAACGTTTCGAACGGCTACGATGAAACGCACATATAGTCAAAAATCGTCCTCTTCTCTGAATTAATCTCCACGCATCGATCATCTAATCCTTCAAATCTGGCCATCCACCAGTCTAAGAGCACACTTCCTTCCACATTGTCGGGTTGATCGATAGAGGTAATAACTTTCCGCTTGGAAGGTGGGCAGATGGTATTCCAAAAGTCAACGCTGATAGCTCTGGGATACGACGTCTCCCCTCCAGCGGTAGGGCCGGATATAAATGCGTTGAATGGGGTGCGTGAGGGACGAAGTGCCATGTCGTACAGCGTGTACGGTAACGGAGAATGCGACCAGACATAATCTTCAAAGACAAAAGCTCGATTAACTTTCAGTGCCAAATATGAGTGCAGAAGCCTTGATAGAGATTTGGCACAGTGCGAACATGGGAATTTAATTGGGACATACGATTCTTGAAGAACATTATTGAAGCCACGGCCCGTTACCGGTTTGGAAATTCGCAAATATCGTGTCCCAGCATCCAAAGCCTTTGTGAGATTATGTTGCGGCAAGGAGGCTTCAAAGCGCCGAATATCTTTGTATGTGGATGGAATACCGGAGGATAGGACCTTCAAAGTAAAAATGACGACAACGACTAGGACGATGTAGACAAATCGCCGGGAGAGCAAAAGTCTGCGGAGACCCGTGAAGCCTCCTGGACCATGCCTTCGACCGCTAGTGCTGTGAGGAAAGGGGAGGGCATTCGTCGAGGATGGTCTCAAATGCCGAACTTTTGTCGGGAAACGTTCGTACACCATGTCGAATCAAGTTGAACAAAGGGAGTACGTGGCATCAAGTCAGCGTGGAGTAAAGCTGTGGTAATGCCATGCGATTTACAAAAGGAAAAGGATCATTTTCTATAATAGGCTTGTTGTGTGCTGCGCCGCTGCGGCCGCTGTTATGAAGTGTTAAAATTGTTTAGCAGTTAACAAGCAGTCAATAAGATCCGAGCTGCAAGTCCACTCTGAGAAGATACTCAAACTGCACGTCCTGAGCTCTTCTTGCCCGGCGAAAAGAAGGTTCGCCCATTTGCGGAGCGTTGCAAAAGAATTTCCTGAAACTTAAAATGAGGATAACATTTTCAGCGATAATCAGCAGTGACGTACCATCTGGCCAAAGAAGACATTGCTGACGGTGTTTAGCATGTCTTCTACTTGGTTTTGGCTATAAACTGGTTTATCTTTATTCTTTATCCTGCTAACCGCATCCCAGTGTGGGACGAGATCTCCCTCGAAAGAACTGCTCTGTAAGCGCCCATGAGTATTGCACCAGCGTGGCGAACATAATGTTTTCCTACCTGTCCTATTATGTTTCTATAATGTGGCCGAGTGTCTTGTCCTTGAAACGAGGTCGACGATATATTAGTGTCCATTGTCGTGGATCTGGAATTCATGAGCGTCGGTAACGAGGCATTGGACATAGATGTGAGAATATCATCAAAGTCTATGTTGTCGTCCGAGTAGGAAGAGGGCGACGGATTAGATATCGGAGATGGGTAAGACCTTGTGGATATGTTTGACGAGATGCTGGGTGAGCGGTGCAGGTTGTGAGATGTCCCCATTGCATTCCTGTTAAAATTGCTTGAGCTTCGAGCCGAGACCAGAGCCTCCCAACAGAGATTTGGGCAGACTTCCAAATGGGATTCCAAAGCCTCCCTGGCAGCCAAAAATTGGATAAATGGCCAAGTTGGAACTAAGGGGGATTTTTACCTCGAGGGCAGGACAATTTCGCATATACTGCATTTGTAGTCGGCGTTTCGGGTATCTGTGGGGAATGTAAACCGTAAGTAGATAATCAAGATACATAACGGTAACGAACTTACGGATGATAAAGTGTCGGCGAAGATTAGACCGTCTGGTGAAGGGATAATCGCATTTTGGACAATGGTAGGCGCCGTCGTCACGATTACGCCGCAAATGATCGATGCTGCTCGAGATTTCTCGCTGAGTTGAAGTGACCTTCATCGGAAATGCGATGGATGGGTGATGCAAGTGAAGAGGGTGTCGAACTGCGTGCGGGTGCGGTGTTGCTTTCCTTTCTGAGGCCCACCCCTTATACTTCAAAAACTAAATTTAAGGAGGATCACTCCGGTGTCATTCCGATGTAGCGCCCTGAACTTTGCAATGCCTTTCCAGGCATTTGGATTTCATTATGCGAGCCGGCACGCATCTTGTTACTGAATGACACCAAGCCGGTACCAGAAATCCTAAATGGGTCATGAGAAGGGCTTGAGAAAGGCTTACGAGCACAATTTCACGACTTCCACGGAATCGCACAGCGCGCTGCCCAGAACATGTGCGTCCAGCTCAGATCGGCACTTGGATCGGCGGGGAACCAGGAAAGCCAAGATCTTAAAATGACGTGGGTGGCTTGCCACCGAGCTATTCATGATTCCGAAAGTTAAGGATCCGTCGGCGCGCTACTGTATGACGCTGATTTAAGGACTACAAGGTCGTTGAGGATGTGGTGGTCTGCTGACCCGCGGGCCCTTGGCATGAATGACTTGAAGTTTTCATTCCCGAGTTTAGAGGTTGATGGAAGCTTCAAAAAGGGTACAAATTGCGGTTTCACCATAATTGGCCCCAACGGCAAGTTTCGACAACGGATTTCCGGACCGAGTGAACTCTTACCCACGCCATGCATCCTGATTTGTGAGCCCTACGGTGTGGACGGGAGAGACGCAGCGAGAGAAGAAGGAAGGCGTTACAGGCTGCAAGGCGTACAATAATGGCCGACTTGATGACAGCTGTATCGGCCATGAAAGTCTTCTGGCCTTGCGTCACAGATCCCCGGCAGCTCCGGCAAATTGTGGAGTGCATAACCGCATCCTCCTCCCCCCCCCCAAGTCTTCCAGGTGATGCCTATACAAACCTACCCTGATCCTGGGTTGCGTAGGTACGAGTAGACACTAGCATCTTTAAGCGCCTTGCTTTTGCGGCACTTTTAACGCCTTACTCGTCGATATTTCTACGTAGAAACCGGCGAGAAATAAGTATTTCAGTCACGGCAGAAGTCATGTTCAAACCAATCGTACTGGAAATAAGGTAAATCTTGACGTTGGCATGCCGAGCGCGGAATGGCTCTTGACTCTGGCGTTTGACGCAATATAAGAATCTTGATCGAGTCGAATGCAAAGGGCTTCACACTCTTCGGGTCGGGCTGGTGTGGGCCCATTGGACATGTGCGCGCATGATGGCCGCGCACCCTTTGTAGTTACGGGAATCAACACTTGAACCAGCGACCGTTCGAAGTGATGAAGATTCTAGTAATTGATCTAGATTGATCGTATCACATGGATTGTGAGAGAATCCATTGCCGATATGGTAATGGAGTGCGGCACTCACTCTGAGGAACCCTGGTGAGGGTACACATAGGGTGAGAATCATGATTGCCTCGCCCAAGATGAAGTTGACTTGTGAGAGAGACATGCCGCGAGAACTAAAATAGCTAACAATTCTGGTCAAAATTGGCCAGAAGTGAAAGTAATACCAGTGGCGCAGAGACAAACTGAATAAAAGACTGGCTGCGTCGAAGCGAACCGCTGAGTTCTGCTAGCCACGCAGCTCCATCCATTTGGCCAAGATATTTGGGAAAGCATTATTTTGAGCGAACGCAGGATCGGAACACTGTCAAATTACACCAAAGCTCCACTGCAGCTTGGAACAGAGTAAAAAAAATGAGATCCGCAATCTCGTAGTCTGCCCCTCGACAATCGTGGATATCGAAGATATTGCGTTTGATACAGCAGTATTAGGGGAGCTTTTAGAGTCATAAACCTAAGGCATTTCAGCATCATCCACCGTTCTGAGTGGAGTTTAGAGTTCTGGTCAAATCTGGTGCCATTCAATTGAACGTCATTGACGAGGACCAGTCGGACTTCGGGGCTCTATCACGTGATCAGCTCATTTTACCCACGGTCAGCAAATGGCAACGAATTTCGAAACCAGTCGAGTTACTCACCAGCACCCAATGGCGGCGAAGGCAAAAGTTAGGCAAGACCCAGTTTACATATACTCAACTGAAAGATAGTTAATTTATGGACTACTCAGGACGCTTGTTGTTCGCATGATATCAACAGCCCAAACCGGGTTTTTCTATACAACTCAACGCCTCCGTCAGGGTCCAAAACTTTCGGCTGTAAAATACGACCCCAAGGGTGAGGCATGCCCGTTGTTCTAGGATGAAAGACTGACTCAGTGTGTCCTCTCTAGTCAGGGCTCGGGTGCTCTTTGTGGAAAGCAAGAAGACGAAGAAATAAACAGTCCGTTGGTTGGAGACATATACTTTATTGGTGCAGTGAATCACTGGGGATGGTTCTGTGCGCGTTAGGTGCGCTTCAACTTCTTCCTTTCCCGGAGATGAAGAAACGGATGATCCCCATCCAACAAAGAGCGGCCCTCCCAATAAAGCAACAATGAATGATCTTCGTAGAATGCCGACCATAAGCATGTCGGATTTGCTCCAGGGATCCCTCATCCATGTGCACCGGCCAATATCCTTGACCGAGCACTGGTTTTGGTCCAAGTCCTTGTTGTTCGGGGTCTACCCACCCCATATTATCAGTTGAACAACGTCGACGCCCTCCGTCAAGCTTGACGCGCCAAGCTCCGATGTGGCAAAGTATTCGGGGTACGTTTGTGATCTCGAAACCACTAAAGTCTGCGGATCGTCGTCGTGCGATCTTATCATTCCTGACGCGAACGACTTGACAAACATCAGCGCTTCGACTGTCCATTCGTAATTTGCATTAGGTCTTCGCCCAGATTTGTGACCCTGTTCGGTGATCACGCGAATCTTGACCTTGAGTAAGCCGTCATTAGTCGTTCAGTCCGTTTCTGAACAGTACTTCTCTGTATATAGATTTGGCCCCAATGCATGCATCCTCCTCAAGCGTCCCAGCAAAACCCAATACATACATTAAATAAAGACGCCCCACAGCCCTCGCCCCAAAATATAGTTACACTCGGTCCACATCATTCATCTTGGATCCTGGTGACTTGCAACACCTCTTTCAAATGCGGAAATCGTTGCTCGCACCTCCTTTGTATCCAGTGATGGTGTTTCTTCGCAGCATTCAAGCGCAACATGACGCGTGTTAGTTGTCTGAGCCGCCCCAGGGTTTGCACTAGCTTTGGCCAGTTGATGCTTCTGTTCCTGTCTGCCTCTAGTCCGAGTTTATCGCCCGGGATCAGCCAAAAACTGAACGTTATATGCTCGATCGAGTTGGGAAGCTCAGCTAGCATTCCAATGACCCAATCGAACGAGAAGTGCCCGTGGCTCGGGTCCACAAGGTCTGCAAAATGTATTGACTTCAGGTTGATGTTCCCATGGAAGAAGGCGGCGCTGATATCACCTGTGAGCACCAATGAAGGTGAGCACGGGGTTTGTTCCGCGGAAGCTCATGCGACTCACTTAATCTGTATTTCGCAGAAATGACGAGCGAGAGGAGGGATTTCCCCGCCGCCGCCAAGAGGTCCGCCACCATCATTTCGTATCTCATCTCGACCTCCTCAAGCTCGACCTCCTCCAGGCGCCCTTCGATGATTCGCTCTGAAATCAGCGCCACCATTGCTGATAGGATCGACGAGCTACGCGGGCCTAAATGTAATTTCCGCAGGTGCTTCAGCAAACCGCCACAGTGCGTGGCTCGATCAATGTCGAAGGGGTCTTTCCATGAGGTGTTTGCTAGTTTGAAACTCTCAATCATGGGCAGTTGCCGTAAGAGCACCCCGAGACCCGAGCAGTCAATCCGACAGGATGTAATTTCGAGATGTGTGACATTGAACGCACTGTGGAACCAGTATGGGTCAGGCATGGCGTTGTGCCAGTTCGACAGAGAAATACTGGTGAGGTTCCGCAGGGTGGCGAGCGCACTGAGGTCGTGCTGCCACTGTGGAGCTACTTCGGAGCGCAAAGAAATGTCGCGGATGGATGTACGGAAGTAGGAGTTGGGCTTGGCGATTTGTAGGAGAATGCGTTGAAGCGATTTGGTCGGGAGGGAGAGATCGAGGTGGAGATAGGCGAAGAGATGATACCTGCTCCTGGGCTGCCACGATTTGCATACGAGATTGCACGCCTTGAGAGTGCTGACGTCGGCATGAAGGTAGTCAATGACGATGTCCACCAGCTCCGAAGGGAGGACTAGGGGAAATTTGGACATTTTGACTTGAGGTGGGGTAATAAGGTTAGATGACGCTGATCTTGACTTGACTTTATAAGCACTTACGCCTCAGCACAGCAAGGGCGAAACGCGGACACAGCCAGGTTTGATCACATCGCCTGCAGTTGACGCCGATTTTCGAGACTGCTTGCTCTGATTGAGAATCGTCTTCTATCCGGACCACAATGGGTTGCATAATGCTCCGCGAACGAAGGCCATCATCTCACATAACCCCAGACTATCCATAAAATCACAACTGGAGCTGTATTTGGACAGCGGACGCGCCATATACGACTTCGGGCGCATTTGATATCTCTGTGTTGCATTGTCATATCTTTTGTCAACGAATAGACCGGGGACGTTTTGATATTACCACTCGCTGAGACATCAAAGCGAAGTTTGCCGCCATCTAGATCAGAAATACATGAGTCTAGAAGGGATACCCAAAGTAGAGAGCGAGAGTTGCTTTGTCGAGGGATCGGAAGGTTGACCATCTCTCGGAGTATGGAGGGGCAATTTATTGATTCGAACCAAGGGCAGTGAAGCCCAGAAAGCTGCCACTCTGCGGGATTCTTTCTCGGCTCAGCATTTGGCCTACGTCGAACCATGGAATTCCCGACTTATGATGTCATTCTTCAATAAAGCCGCATGCACGTTTCACAGAAGTTGTCCATGTGGCGGACAGCTTTCGCCCGCAGGCAAAATAGTGAGCGCACTTTCCGGTCCTCCGGAATGTGGTTTTGCAGGTTAACCCGGACGAAATGCCCCTTAAATAAACAGATGGATGAAAGTCGTGGATCTGGCATGGCGCTGGTCTTCCATATTCGTGAAACGCCGTGAATCAGAGGTCCTAAGCCTTGAAAAGGCCAGAACTGGCCACACAGTGGTTGGTACCCATCTCGCCAACTTTGCGATGAATATTCCCCTGACCTGAGATGTGATACATGTTGGATACACGTACCAGAACGTAATGATAATGAGTCACGGGTGCTTCTATTTACGAAAAAGCTTTTCGTGATTTGTTAAAACGGTGACCGGGAATGGAAGACAGATATGTTGGTTCAAACCAGTGAAACAGGAGTCGACCACGAGTGGCCCTTCTGACCTTCTGATAAGTAGCAGGCTGTGTATTTTGAGGCTCGGGATATGGACTTGACTTCCGAGCCTTAGAATCTGATACTTTCCAGTCCGCTGAGAGAATAGAGGAAAAGCGAGGAGAATATTCAATTTTCGACATCAGTTAGGATTACCGGATATTAGACGGTGTAGTAAGAATATCTTATCTTTGCATAGTCAGTGACGCCAACACGATTAGGACGCAGATACCGCACCTATATGTACAAGATTGTTGGTAGTGAAAGACACAAGAGGCCAATTCCACGTCATGAGGGTGATCATTCTGACTGGGGAGGAGGTGGAGGCTCGGTCAAAGGATTTTCCTCTCTAGCTTGCTGCAGCAGCGTGTCCAAGCCCTTTTCGTTCACTGCTTTCTGAAATGAGAAGCTTCAAGTTAGCTTCTCCATTCCTAAAATATCAATCACAGGGCGACGCACCTGCACGCAATGGCGATAGCTCTCCCAGACCTTTCCGCATTTTTCGTTGAACTCTGCCGCCTTCTGCCGGGAGTAAGCCTCTCGTTGAGCAGGAGATTCCGAGGACGCTGCCACTGCGGGCTCGAGATACCCTTCAAACCATGCGTTAAAACAAGAGTCGTACTCTAGCTTGAGAGGGGTGCATTCTGTAGAGAGGCTGTGTGCCATGTTACCTCTGCAAGCCCGAACTTGAGGTTTGCGTCAGAGAGTGATCAAGCCGGGTTCCGTGATGGACGGCGGGACCGTACCGTAGACGCGTGTCTGATCGCGAGTTGAAACAAACAAACACGCGTCCATTTTTGGACGACTCAAACTTATTTGCGATTGCAAGGAACGGTTTGTTTATAGATTCAAAGTCAAAGGGGTACGAATGCCTTGTCAATGTAACACGATCATGATCAGCCTTTGAGTTGACCTTGAACAAAGACTTGACAAAGATTGAGGTTCTGCGTTATAAACCGCTCAAATCCAGCAAAGCAAAACATCATCAACCTGAATGAATCACACACTGCAATACCAAGATCCAAATGTCCAGCTCCCCAAGCTATCCATCTACATCTTCATATTACAGAACCGAGCAAAAAGTGGTGATACTTAGAGAGCGGCGAATTTTTGTCATCCTTGTCTCTGCCATCACCTTCCTCATGGGAAACATAATCAATGAGCCCATCGATTTCCGACTCCGTCGCCACCTTCGGAACCCAAGTCCGTTCCAACAGCAGCTTGCCATACTTCATTTGCTCTTGGCCTTCCTCCTGCTGATCATTTTGGTTTATATCTGGAGGGGCGGATGTGGTACGTGAGGTCCGAGATCGGGTCGACTGAAGAGATGGAGCATTCGGCCAAGGAAGCGGCGCTCATCCGGCGTTTGCAGCATGACAGAGTCACAGAGACTCTTGCGCGATGGCAGGAGAGAGATGATGAGCGCTGATTGATGGAGATGCGTGTGGAGGAGTGGAGACGAGATAGGGATTATTTTCAGGGGAAGGCGAGGACGGAGCAGATGTGAAGGAACTCCGTTTGAAAACGCATTGGAGCAGAGCTCTGAGATGGAGAAGCGCTCTGAGATGGGAACTGAAGGCCTGGAGATAGCTTCGCGACTGGGAGGCTACGCTGAATATAAAGAGGTCGTCAACGAGGTGAGCGCATGGTCACATAAGGGTATTCATTGAGCTCACCGATACAATCAGGCGGGATCCTCGATCGAGTCTTAGAGACGGGGGCAACTTCGATTACCTATGTAGATAGGATGCTGATTTGTCGAAACAATTTGAGTGACTTTCACGACGAGAAAGCACAACAAAAGGCACAACCAGCGATGTATAATCCTGTCTACATCGGTCAGGAATTTCAACAACTGTCGCCGGATCGTGAAGAACGGCCAATAAATATCGATCATCTGCGGTATTAAATGATTAGAGCGAATCGTCTAGAGTAGGATTGTACGAACCAGGAGATATCATCAATTCATGCCGTTTTGTCCGTATCCGCATAAACCGTACTTCGTCCTAAATTCAAGTCAGCATTTCAAAGCTTTCAAATATGAATCACGCACTCCGTCCGTCTCCCCAGCATGAACTTCCTCCAAACCGCCTTGCACGCTTTCTACGATCCGCCCTATAACTGTCGCGTACTTGCGGCCTTGCTCACCCTCGAAGATGACTCCTGAATGTCGGATGATGCTGACTGGATGTCCCCTTGACACGAGCATGTATCCCAATACTGAGCGATGTGAGGAGAGCATAGCGAGCTGAGCTTCAAGCTCTGGTGGCATCGCTGACGATGATGATGAGTTACTCGACGGGTTTTGGACATTTGGGTGCGAAACAAAGGACGTTCGGGCGGGGACCGCCGCATTTGTAGACTTCAATCGTTGTTGTAATTTATACGAAGATATAAAGAAATTGTGAAGAACATACCATGGCTGGTCTTAGCTGAAGTCGAATGAGAAATTGGTGATGGTGTTTGGTCAGTGGTCACCACATTGGATAAGTTCACGTGATCACGACGCGTCTTCCCTTCGACGCGTTGGCAGGCTCCCTTTACGTACTGTTCCGCTGTGAATAATGCAATTGAGAGACTGAAAGGCAATGTCGCTAGCAGGCCTTTTGAGCATCAACAGTATTGATTGAATATAAATTTAACACCTACAGACACAACGGTGAGATGGCCGAGCGGTCTAAGGCGCCAGACTAAGGATCAGGGTAGTTGCTACCCAAGAGGGGGATGTCCCTCTTCTATCTGGTCCTCCGGGGCGTGGGTTCGAATCCCACTCTCATCAGATCTTTTCCTTTTAGTTAGAAAGGAGAACAGGAAGGCCCCTAGCAATATCTTTTGTCAAACCGAGCAGCGCAAAAGGTAAGCAGAACATGAGATATCTCTCGTTCAAGTTAATTTTAAACATTCCACAGACTCGAAAATAAATAAATGTGTACGTTAAGGGTTGGGGTAAATGACAATAACGAGACAAAAATACAGTAGGAGTAAATACTTGATACATACTTGATACCAACACAATAATTAGAAGGCTTTAAAACGAGGAGCAATTATAACGTCCAAGGGTTTAATATGGCTAAAGGTAAGCTTTAGTAACGCAATAAATGATATAATGGATTCAAAAGACTTACCTTGTGATTCCCGAGGTGAACTGAACCTCAGGACGAGGCTTCCCAGAAGGAAGAGAGATGTTGAATTCAGAAAGAATGCCGGCCATGGCCAACAGCATCGTTGTTTCCGCAAAATTCATACCTGACAATAATTCAAGTTAGAGCGATAGTCAAGTCATGGAACACCAAGCGGACCTGGGCACGTTCGCCTCCCAAACCCAAAGACATAGACCCTAGGATCAGGCTGGCCATTCTTGTCAAAGGATGTAAATCGTTCGGGGTCAAAATTGTAAGGCTCAGGATATAGATCTGCATTATGCAGGATTGACCTTCACAAATTAGTTTGACACTGTCTGAGAAGTCGAAGGAACATTAAAATACATACCAGACATTGGCCATGACAGTGGCGTTCTTAGGGATCCGATAGCCCTGATATTCGTCTTCTTGGGTGACGCGATGTGGAAGGGCTGATCAAAATTGAGCATGAAGAAACAGAGATATAATTCATATCTCACCTAGATTAGCGACTGGAGCATATCTAAGCACCTCTTTCATGACCGCCGGGAGGTACACAAGGCTATTGAGTTCAGATGGGTGGAGCGCTCCCCTCTGCCCAGTCAACGCGTCCAGCTCGGCTTGTGCCTTAGCTTGGACGGAAGGGTATAGCGCCAGGAGCATAACAAAAGACAGGAGAGCAGAAACCGTCTGATCAAAATAATCAGTTGCAATACATGCAATGCTCCAGGTCAAAACATACCGTATCCCCGGCACCTGCATATAGACCGCCCGCGCACCACTTGATGATGTCCTCCTGCTCCGCATCAACCATGTCAACGCCATTGGGACGGAGAAGTCGTGAAGTAAACGATTCGGTGAAGTTGCCCGTCACCTGCCAAATGGTGTCAACGTATATCAGGTACCAACGAGTTGGTAACAATTACCATCTGCTCCTTGACCCACGCGTGGGGAACGCCTGACAGAGTATTCAAGCGTTGCCGCCACTCCTCCCCTTGGCGCTTCCAGCCTGTCCCCGGGAAGAAGGAAGGGATAAAACGTACTATCGGCAGCTGCGTTACAGCAATTGTATCCACCTCTCAAGACGATGCTCACTTATGGGGTAGTAGTCTACGAGCCATTTACCGGGGGCGGTTGCCAGGCCTGATATTCTCGAGCCTTCTTCAGCGACCTTGGTAAAATGGTCATCCGCAGTCACAGTATAGCCGTACGCCATTTTCATAATAACAGCAGCTGCGTTCCTGAAATAAATTGTGAATGGGTGTCCAAGATCATTGAAGGCTCGAGAGCTTGCCTCCTGATGTGCTTTTCGTAATCCTTGGGGCTCGTCGCGAACCCATTGAGAAGAATGTCTAGCTCGGATTGAAGCAATGGCCAATATTGCTGCGTGGCGCGAGCGTTAAGACCAGTGTTCAAGAGTCTACGATATTGTTTGTGTCGCTGGTCAAGAGATGATATATTAAATATCGCCTTTCCGCGTCCACACACATCGTTGAACATGGGGGAGTTTGGGCGATCAGAGTAGATATTCGCGCGTTTCTCCAGAAGCTCATACACGGCAGAAGCATCGTTCAAGACGACAATCTGTCGATTGTACACGCGAAATGAGATGATCGAGCCTAAAAAATGCGCGAAGTTCGGGTCAGTGTTCAACGTAGGAATGGAGAGAGAAGTCCCACTTGTAAAGTGATGCGCCCAGATGTCATAGAGCTTCCATGGTTCTGTGGTACCAAGTAAATGTTTTACTCCCGAGAAGAAATAACCCTGAGGTCCAGGAGGCAGGGGTAATCGCTTTAAAGTCCGTGATATGCAAGACAGTATGCCCAACGAGAGAATTATACCCCCGATAAGGTGGAGGGGATGAGGATCTATGGTCAACATGAATTGTGAATCGGTTAGGGCTCACGGCAGTCATTTATATATGTTCGTTTCGGCGCTGTGCAATTGCTATTATTGCAGTAGATCTGTGAGTCAGTTATCCTTGATTGCGGACCCCTCTCCCATCCGACCGACGGCGATTGCGGCTCGATAACCGCGGAGGTGTCTTATTCCCCACCAGGAGATTAACGGAAAGAAAGCCTTGATCATTATTAATTTCGGAGGCGACCACTGCGAGTCACGGAATTCAAGCCAAACTTTCAAGGATAGATGTGGTCTTTTGACTTCTGGATATGGATACGCCAATATGCAGGCCTAGTAGGTGTTAGAAGTGAGTCATATGCATATGGGGGACCTTAAAGCGGTGTAGAATTGGTGTAGAATGTAATTGTTCACATTTTGTGGGGGAGGCGCGGCGTGGTAAACTCCTGTGATCAGATGAGCCCCCCTGTGGCCGAAGAGGCCCGAATTGAACGGCCAAGAAGTTATATCCCACGTCACGCATCACCAACCCCCCATAAATTCAAATTGTACCAAATGACACCTGTCCCGCGTCCTACCCACTTGCTTGTTCAGAACTATTCAGCCGACTACCTACTACATGAAATTTTGGCTCTCCGGGGCCCTTTTCTGGAGCTGTTTAAACTTTTCGAACGCCGGGTCAGCAGCGAATAGATCAAAATGGTACAATAGTGTAGAATGCGCCCCTCTCCGTATGAAACAGTCCTGTTGCGATGACCAAGGTAGAGCTCCCCATGTTTGATCTCCAAAATCGCAAACTTAATTTTGTTACATTTGATTGCTGATTCGTTCCGAGGGTATCACTATAAGGTGGAAAAGCATTACTGTACATGGATTACAAGTTATACTGTACAACAATTAACGTTCAGTGAACCGCTGTTGGCACTGTAGGATTAATATCCGAGAACACAAGCAGAGACGCGGAGCGCCAATTACTTGAACAAGCACTTAAACGCCCAACACCTCCGCCACGTTATCATGCCGAGGGGTCATTTTTACACGAAACGACACCGGGGACCGACCAGAAAGTCCATCATATTCCTTAAGATCAATGGGTTCTCCAGGAATCTCGTTCATCTTGAAGGCCCAAAGCATACGGGCAATGACCAGGAACACTTCGCGCTCCGCAACCCATATTCCCGGGCAGATACGCCGTCTAGATATGACCGTGATAGTTGAGCATAGGATGATGAAGCAATAAGGGATACGAACCCGACGCCAAACATCCAATGGTCACGCTCGTACGGATCGGCCAGGTTCACCGATTCTGATGATAGCGTGGAATCGTTGATGTAACGGTCAGGCTACAACGGACAGCTCAATTCAATGCCTTGGGGATGGAGTATAAATACGGAGGCTCCTTACATCAAAGGTATGGGGATCAGGATACCGTCGAGGGTCGTGGTGCATAGTATACTGATTGAGGCGAGTGTTAGGCGCCTATAGCTTATCAAAGTTACTGCATGCACTGGCTTACCGTATTCAATATGACAACGGTATCCTTTGGGATGAAGTGTCTACCATAAGTGACGTCGTGGGTGTTCACATGAGGTGTCCCAAGCCAGAAGGGGTTATGAGTACGCTCGACTTCCTGCAGATCGATTGATCAAATCAGCGTTTCAAGGCCCAGAAGAAGCACGAAGTAAAGCTACCTTGATGATAGCATGTATATACGGGAGATTCTTCTCATCTTCGATTGTGGGCAGACGGCCCCGGCCAACAACACGATCAAGCTCGGCGTGTGCTTTGGCTTGGATATCAGGATACGCTGGAATGAGTGCCGAGAACCATTGCATGATGGAGGCAGTCTGGGCTCCTGGGTGAGATAGTGGGCAGAGAGAAGCGCTTAGAACTCACAGTCTCCACTCCACCGATCATAAAGGCAGAGGCGAGAATAGCCATGTCCACATAGTCTAGCTCCTCCTCCTCCTTGGTCAAGATCATAGTCTTAGCCAGACAGTCAGGGACAGTTTCACCACGCTGGAGCTTCGATTCGATGTCGTTAAGGAGGCCCCCGTATGTCTCCAATAGATCTGAATGGAGCTGTTTCCCTCTGGTGATCATGTAATTCGGAACGCGTTGAAGTAGTGGGATGAAGTCTGTCAGGTTAGATACCGGTCCGGTCGTATTCCTGCATGGAGAAAGATGGTGTCAGACTTTGTTACGGCGAATGATACGTTCAGTGTACGAACATAAATTCGCGCGACAGCCTGAGAGCTATCCCCACGAGGGGGTCTTCAATGGTACCTGTACGCATGCCGTAAACGATCGTGAGCATATTGTTGAGCGAACAGCGACCAGCGTGTGGTTGAGGGTTAATGGGTTTCTTGCCAGCGTTGCCGTATCTGTAGAGTTCCTGTACAAGAACCGTAGCCTCGAAGTCCAGCACGTGAGTGTAGTCGTCTACGGCACGGGCATTTAGAGAGCCAGTTGCGATGCGACGATGTTTTCTCCTGGAGGCATCATGAGCGTAGGTTCTCCAAACAACTTTAATTAGAAGACATACCATCTGTCGTTGTAGGGGGTAGCGGTGATTCCACGTCCAGCGAAAATAGTCTGGGACTTGAGGAACATTTCTTTCCGGGAGGAAAAAATAGCACCGTTGGTAACCATGAGATCTTTCACTATTTGTGGATCAGAGATGACCACAAAGAGCTGATTCCCAAGCCACATCGAGTAGAGGGGGCCAAATTTCTTCGCCCAGTAGTCAAGAGTGAGTTCGGGATAATTTGTAAGAAACGGGAAAGACCCTGAGTAAGTGGGGTAAATTTTTGGCTGATACATTGGGACATTCAAACAAACTCACCGACGACGGGAAGTCCTATTGGGCCGTCCGGGATTGATTCACCATCCTTATTGGTAGGTCGTCGCGCAAGTATTGTTTTCGTAAAGAGATAGCCGATGGCAGAAACGATGGAGGTCACGAGAATTATGCCTTGAGGAAGAGTAGGGATATGCCAATGATTTGCGTCCACAAAAGAGAAGGATGTCATGACGCGAGGCTAAAAGATGTGATGCGGAAGGAAGGGGAAGAGTTGGAGACCCTTGGTGAACATACAGTTGTCAAAGGATGTCTTCCCTTTAACTAAGGTTTCGATGGCTGTGCCTTATTTCGGACCACCATGGAATTGGGAAAATAGAGCGCATCCAGATTGTGACCGCGTGGCTCGGGTAAGAGGAAAAAGAGTGAGCACCAACGGGAAAATGTCTGCTGACACCTCTGAGGAACCACTGATCGCGGCTGAAAAATGACGGACCTCAGACGGAGTTGTGACCGAACAGGACAACCATCGGAACTATGTCCAAGCGTGCAAATGAAGATAGGTTACCCATTGGAGAAGGGATCTGACGAAAGTCGAAGATCTGTCTACCGCATTTCACACGGCAGCTCCCAACCCTGTACCAGAAAAACCAGGACATGATCAACAATCTCTTAAATTTGGTTTTCCCTAGCCTTGGAAACCCTAGAAATAACTTCAGCTTCGATTGGGGCAAGCATGTAAGGAAGTGCTGAGCGATTTACAAGCGATTAGGTTGTCCAAGGTGTCAAATCCACCTGTCGCTAGCCCATACATAGCAATGCCTTTCCAAAACACCTTCGTTCGAAAAGGCGACAGGCGTATGTATAAGCGTACATGACCGACGCTCGCAACAGTCGAATTAAGAGAGGGCTCCATCAGCGTGGCATCAGGGATAGAGTCTACGGCCGATTGACAACCGAATACTTGTCAGTCATGCGCATTGCAAGCCACTACGGTGCCACATATGGCATAGACTGAATTGGTAACCAAATCACCACGTTTATTACTGGGCGATGTTGCCACCCCGAACGCCATGCAAAAGAAGCTCTCAAGCGAAGGTTTCAGGGTTTTCAAAGGTCGTCCTAGGACCCGAGGTTTGCTTTTGAGTTAGAAAGCTGCTGATAAAACTTGAGCACAAGATCATCAGGAGACCTACGAGGAATCTAAATTTCTCCAGGTCATAAAATCTGGGGTAAAATTTACCAGTCTCCGCTCTCCGCCGTTGTCCGAAACGGCTGAACTTTGGTGAATGCTTGAATTTCGCACGCAAATCAGAAAATGGAAGAAAATTCCGCCACTAAGAGTCCTCTCTGCACACGTCACCTGCTTCGAGATTGTCCATGGAGCCATTGCATCAATTAATGATCGGCTTTTTTGCCAACGGGCTGTCAGGAAGAGGTGTTGAAGTTGGAATCAGAAAAGGGGAGGCTCCGATCATACGACCAATTAGGTAACGCTGCTGACCACGACCCTGACTAGGGAAACCCAGGGGAAACCCACGACGTTGAACCTGCATCTCCGTCTCGTGCTGGCCTTGCACTTATAAGTTCGGTCAAACGGTTAGGCCAAGGTAATTGCAGGGTTGATATTTCTGGATTTTTCCTGTGATTTAACTTGGTTCAGTTTCTGGAAGTCTCGCGATCGGCAATGCCTGCCCAACACCGTCTAGCACGCTGGCCTTCCTGGCTGTCTCGTTGGCTGGGATATCGTGCAACACCTCCTCCAAAACGGCCTGACTACATAGTCTGGCTTTGGTCCTTCGTTGGAGCATTTTGTGGAATCTCAGTGATTCAGGCCGTTTTCGGGCAAGCACAGTACTTCATTTCGAGAGGGGTACCTTCCATCGTCGCCAGTTACGTGAGTGGCTCCCTCGAGGCATTGGAATCTCCATTGAACAATCCCAGGGAGCATCAGCTGTTTTAATCTATGGGGCGATAGATGCGCCGCTTGCTCAACCTCGCATGCTACTCGGTGGACACTTTATAGGAGCACTCCTTGGTGTTTGTATCACCAAACTGTTCCACCTCCTTCCAGAAGAAAGGTTTCAAGACCTTGTCTGGCTTGCAGGTTCACTGTCATGCGCAACCTCCATTGTGGCTATGCAGATCACATCTACAACTCACCCACCTGCAGGTATGTCGACTTGTTAATGGCGCTTTATTGTATCTGAAGTCGAAATTTTAGGCGCGACGGCCTTGCTGGCTGCAGTAAATACCGAGATACGCGATCTCGGCTGGTATTATCTCCCCGTGGTGTTGCTCACTTCAACCCTCGCGCTTGCGGTTGCTCTGCTCCTCAATAACATTCAGCGGCGGTACCCCGTCTTTTGGTTCCAGCCTGCTATTGCGATTCCGGCACATGTGTCCCCATCCCTGGGGCCCGAGATAGGCAAGGCTCCGGAGCGATCCCCGCAGGAAACGGTGAATGTAAATAGTGTAGATAATCTCGGGACGAAGCTTGAACTATCCTCGCAGGTATAGGGTTGTCCTAAATTTGGCCGCTTCGTTATAAAATGTACGCCCAGCCTAACTCGTGTCTCCACATTGTCGCTTCACTTTTTGGCTAGACCCAAAAGTACGCCACTTCAGCTTGGCTATGACGTGTGTACGATTCCCGATGTGGATCATTTGCAGTTGTAATCACGCGAGTTGAATATCCCCACATCCGATACATACACGCAAATGAACTGTGGAGGTTTTCCGATGAACGACTTTTGCGTTATCAGCTCAGACGCCGAATAAGCAACACGACGCCTGACTAGAATCGGTTTGATGTCCGTCAGATTTACCTTAGGTCGATACCAAGAATACCGCGGGGCCGGAGACCCGCGTCTCTGCCGAAGTGACATTGTGGCGATTGGGGATTAGACCTGTTATCCCTGAGTTATCCCATCGGAAGGTGCACGGAGTATTGTAGGAAGTACATAGGTGCCAATACTTCAGCGGATGAGTAGCGGTTGATCACCATCTAAATATAGCACCGGCATCACGGAAGTGGGAAGCGTCATCACAAGAAAAACCACTTGCAATCATAGTCGGCATGTCGCTGCTGGGAGAGCCTTCCACCAGCTCAAGACGCGTCTCTGTATGGATACCATTCGCAGCTGTGAGTATTCAAATTATATATGACTTCCCAACCTTTTTATCCCATTTTTTTTTGTCTAGTTTGCAGGTACTAGCATTGCTCTAGCCTTGCCTCTCGTCTTTCTCGCGAGGCAAAGGAAACAAGTGCTACGAAAAGCATTAACAGAGTCTAATGCGGCTCCACCGAGGCGCAGCACCAAAGCAGTCTCTGTACCGCGCCCGTCTACCTTTGTTTATGGGGGTTCAGAGGTCAAATCGTCATCATCACATTTCTCCACCCCCGGGACGAGCGAACTGCTCTCTGCCATCTCCAAGGTCGACCTTAGCACAGGTGTCTACGCAGGGAAGGCGTTTGCTATCGCTACGGGTATCGTGACCGTCGGAGGGGTCGCACTTACACTGGGAGTCAAGTCTCTCATGGGTGTGGAAGACGTACGTCTGCAATGTGTCATTTAAACCATTAAAACACGGCTTATAAAAACGTTGCAGACCAAGGAGTTTGCGGCACGGATGCGGACACTCGTCTGGCGCGGTCTGCCTGGGTTGACGCATCAGATACACCGCCCCCCTGAGGAGGATGACCTAGGCGTGCCTGTGTCGAGGTCGATGGAGCCAGACCCGACGTGGAAGTGGGAAGAGGCAGAGAAACGTATGCAGGATGCGTATGACAAGGGTGGCTTCCCGGCGTGGATACAGACTGCGATGAAGGAGATGGAGGACGAGCTGAATGTGGAGAGGGCACGGCGGCAGAGGGAGGATGAGCGTACGATAACGAGGGAATCATTGCCATGATCGCTTGTGTCGACCAATGTAAGCCGTTCCCTGGTATCCGGATTCAACGTGAAAAAATGACCCAATGCCCTCAGCGAAACTCTCCGATGGAGGAGACGGCCTTTTGGGAAGCTACCTGAGGTCGCGAAACCTCCAAACCACCACTCGACACGTCCGCGCGATTGTGAGGCGGAGCGCAGATCTCGGGAGTCAGCATACCTATATACCCATACACGCAGGCCGAGTTGTGCGCGTAGTAGACAAAAGGAGCATCGGCAGTGCTTGCCCAAAATTAGATACTATGTCCCTGCGAATCACCAGACGCATCCTTTTTCACTCTTTCTTCCCATGAGACGTGCAATTAAATCAAGCATGTGTAGTGAAATACTACATCGGAACCGTATCATTACAAGTCAATTTCAACACAACGGCATGACCCAAAGAGCAAAATCCGTCGATCAGCAGCACACAAATTAATGCTAATATCCAGTGCCTCAAGGTTTTCTCAAACATCAAGGCGGCTGCAGTCCGATTTAGGTGTCGTAGAACTTGAAAGATCGAGAAACCACAGGTCAGGGATATCGTGTTGTGCCGGAGGTGTGATCGCTGTTGGGCTTGCCGCATCGTCTTCGTCTTCATCGTGCCAGGTCGCAAATGCCACTAAGCATCTGGCAGTGTTTCTTGAAGAAGCCCCTCCTCCGACTTTGCTTTGACGGTAAGGTCGCTGTTTCGGAGGACCCGTTGGCTAGATCTAGACGACGAAGAAATTTGCCCATATATCCGACTTGTTGGGAAATCACCTTCCACGTTGTTGTAGGCTTCGGCCTGTCTCATTTTGGTGGACGAGAGACCTAGTAGTACCCCAACTCCGAGCCGCATCCTCATGCCTTCTTCGCCTTGTGGACAGCCTTCCTCACGATATCTCTCCGTTGCTTCTTGGCGAGCATAACGGAGAAGCGACCAAAGTCATTCAACGACCGCCTCTTCTCGACGGCAGCGCGCTTCTGTGCCCACGACGACTTCTCCCACTTCTCGACGACGGCCTCCTTCTCGACGACTTTGCGGACGGTGCCGGTGCCGGCAGCACGGGGGAGACCGGTGAGTTTTAGGGGAGTGAGAGAGAGGTGCTTGAAGGGGTATGATTGACGGGGAACGGAGGTAGTGGGTCCGTCGATGATGGCCTAGGAGCAAGTCAATAAAAATAAGTGCTTAAATGAAGTAATCCACGCACCCGGTTGTGGTCAATGATCTCAGCAATGACAGCGATCTTGCCAGCGTATGGGCCGGCCTTGAGGAGGACGACTGCAGAACGATCAATATCTAAAAAAATTGTTCAAGAAGAGAGATTGGACGTACCACGGCCGACCTCGACGAAACGCTTAAAGTTGGATTCCTAGAAGAGAAAAACGCAGCCGTTCAACATCCTGTCCTCCAATCGCACACCTGACACCGTCGAGAAACCCGCAGCGAGACCGTCCCAGCCATATCGGCATCCACCCAAAAAACATCATCCGAACAGAGTTCTCCGAATCCAGCCAATCCAGCTCTCGACTCCGTTCTTTCTCGCTGCGGGTCCAGTCGTACGGTCCAGCAGAGGCTCCTGTTAGGTTGGCAGACTCACGGGCATCGTTTTGTGTCTTGAGGGGCTCCGGGGAGGTCTTGATGTCGTCGGTGTGGATTGTGGCTGTGGCTTGCGAGTAGTTTAGCCGTGTTTGGAACGGGAGTTGCCGCGCCCATCAACTCCGCGCCCGTCACCCGTTAAAGAACGCTGGTATCCAATTACGAGCATGGTTGGATTGTGACCGAATGGCGCTTTTGAGTCTCGGCGTCGTAATATTATCAAAGGCCACCATTTCAAATCATGTGGTAGTTTTCCACCTCTACAGCGTTCAGCACCCAGGTTGTTGCGATAAAAAGTGTAATAAAGTTTGGTATGTTCTTGATCGACAACCGTTAATCGCCTTTCCATGTTTTGGCCCCCTGCCTAAGCAAAACTGCCAGTAATGGAGGCTACCCTTGGCTGCCATCCATGATGACCCAACCAGTCACATATACTTCCCGCAAGTTACAGCTTCCGTCCAGGAGTACGTTAAAGAAGTTTAGACTGTTTAGTCAATTGCATGGGGCCGCCGCCGATGGCGTTTGGTACATATATTCGGCATTGTAGGGATCAAGCAATGAACCAAGCGAGCATGAAAATGAATGCACGACGATGGGCGAGGCCGATGGAATTGGAACAACGTCGATGTTCGTTCGTCCTTCCTATCTCCGTCTCGGTGACGATATCAAGGCTGAAACGTCGGTCACGCCACAATATATACGAGTGGGGAATCACTGCCTGATCCTCTCGCGCTCAGCTGTCAGTGCATTATGTATGTATTGAATACGCCATCCCGTCGCTCGATGACCAAGTCCTGGTAAATGGCACGCAGGTCCCACTTCCGAGCGCTCGGCGGGTGCCTGCAGATTATGCCGAGAGCCAGGCCCCAAGTATCTCCATCAGGTGATTTACGGCGCCAACAATCCATGAAGAAAATACCAATCTTACAAATTACATATTTTCCTGGCCGAATTTTCGCCACAACGCCTGTTGTAGCACTCAATATTCAATTTATGTTAATTTCATTTATTTGATTCCATGAAGCCGAGCGATCATGAAAAGGCCGTTGCAATCGGTCTTGGCATCAACACGTGGGCGATGAAAAATAGTTGTGTTGACGTTGTAACGACGTGCTTTGAGAACGTCTTCCACTTTGTTTCCAAATGAAACATGTAAGTTCTGACTTGAAGCTCTTCAAATCAGGCGACAAGGTTTACCTGAATATGAGAGCGGACCTTTCATTAGACCTCTCGCCGCGATCGTACCTTATTTGACCTTTAAATTTATTGACAGATCGATCTATTTATGTTGTTTGCGGCAGCAGTATCGTGCCTCCTGTTTGATCAGCTTCATGATAACCTGTCTTTGAGCGTGTCCATTGTCTCCAGCTTTCCTTTGTACCTCTCCTACTCTCCTTCCTGGTGCAATGCCACCCGCCTCCACCCGTCTAACTCTAGGGATAATACTATGCGGCCTATTCTACCTCTTGCTCTCTACAAGACCTCGGTCACCCAAGCCTGTCCTTGACTTGGAGTATGTGGACACCGCAAATGCCACAAAACCAAAAGAGAACTGGTGTCAACCAAAGGAGTGTGCGTCGGGGAAATGGGAGCCACGAGAGCCGCCCTTTACTTCACTTGACCAGTTCCAGGCGGTGTACGCCAACCGACTAGACGTCCTGTGGAAGGGGTGTGCTGCCATTCCTGACCCAGACAAAAAAGAGTCCGATGGACGGCACTCTACCGACGAGGAACGGCTCATGCAGGTGATGAACTGGACCTGGACGCCCTATACTGGCGAATTGAGGACATGGGACGCCGAGGAGTTCATGGTCCGGCTACTGAGAAGCCCTGGCGGCCTGATCCTAATCGGCGGTACGTACACTCCAAATTCCCCGCCTGTGGTCTCTCACCCATCGTCACCCAGACTCCATCACCCAACAACACTTCCACGCCCTGGGATACCTGCTCAACCAAGCCAACCTCGACTTTGACCGCAACCCACCACATCTCCCGATGTACGACCACAAAAACGTGCGGCAGATGCTTCTCAAGCCGCATGATCCCCTCACACGGAAGGTTCTTGAACGCGCCGGCGTACCAGAGTCGCGGCTTGAGCGGCCGGTCGTAACGATGCTTGAAGAGCACATGTTGATTGGGGAGCGCGATATCCGATCCATCACGGAACGCTTAGGAGCCTCTAAGGACTATTACTGGTATCACGACTTCCAGCGCGTCCCCGGCTGGGAACAGTACGTCGCCGATGCGGTGAAGCCTAGACCGGACGAAGAAGGCGTTACTGAGGATTCGATCTTACTTATGAACGCTGGTGCACATGTACGTGTAGGCTTGGGATCTTGGCGTGTTCACGTCTAACAAGCTTTGCAGTGGTCACGGCATGAACTTGCTATGCTCCCGCCTAGAGCGTCGGATAAGGAAGAACAGGTCAAGGTCAAGGAGACGTACAAGGGGATGGTACGCATTCTATTTCCCCCGCCCCGAGCAGTTTCCTGAAGTCCCACAGATGAAAATGATCATCGCGCGGCTATCACCCATCGATCGGCTGGCGATTTTCTATCGCTCGACCGCACCCGGCCACCCAGCTTGCGAGAACAGCGCCAACCCATACGCCGACGATATTGCTGCGCGGGAAGCTGAGAAGAACTCGAACATCACGCCACGGCTCAAGGCGCAGGTGGAAGGGGAGGTGAAGCAGCAGCGGGCGCGGTGGGACTGGGACCTCTTTGATGTCCACAACGAGCTATGGAGGCGAGCGATTGGGGGCCTCATGCGGGATAGGGCATGGCGGAGGTCGAGGACGGGTATGATGAGAGGCGCGAAGTGGTATTATCTGGATCTGTGGGACGTGAATCTACAGCGCCCAGATGCGCACTCGGAGCCGGGCATCGATTGCTTGCATTGTAAGTTTACCTTCGTCGTTCTTCTGCCTCATCTAATCTTTTGCCCAGGGTGTCTACCATCTGTGCTTAATGAATGGACACTACATCTGTATCATAATGTGTTCCTGCAGTCTATATCAAAGGACGATGACTGACGAACCCATGACAATTCACGATTATTACGGGGTATTCGGACGGTGTCATTAGGACCATGTATACTTCAATCAAGCAGACCTTGATATAATTTGTAGATATCTAAAAAAAAATCAAATACTCACGAAGAAGATTCGCAGAGCGCACCGCGCCACTTCACGCCAAGTTCGTTGAGATCAAAAATTGGGCTTCTTGGCTTCTCGATACTTTGACAGGAAATGTCCAACGGTGACGTCGATGAACAACTTCACTTCCGACGAGCTTCACAGTGTTTGCCGTATTCTGGATTCCTGGTATTGCATTTCCTGACGCTATGAACACGATGCTTACCTCACCCGTCGGACGGTCAAGCCCTGTGTTACCTGAATACAAGGATGCACCGACTAAGAGAACAATCACAAGTGCCCTCTTTCTCAGGCTCAATTTTTATCATATTGTTTTACATTTAATGACCCTTCCATCCATAGTGACGATTCAATGCGTCAGTAACCAAGATATCCTCCAGAATGTGAGTAATGTCGGTTTCAAGCGCCCAGAGGCGGATCGGATAGTGGGAAAGCTGCGCCATCCTTGTAGGCCTGCAACACCTCCGGGCGAGTGAAGTAGCTCCAGCTCGACACGCCTCCTCCTGGACGATCCCTAGACGTCGGTGCCTCTTTATAGGCTGGCAATCTAGTCTCAATGACATCTCGGAGAACTGGGCTAAGGTTCTCCCAGCCACCTTGGATCTTAGCGCCGTTCGCGACAAACAGGAGCGAGACGTTCGTGGCTGGGGTCGCCATGAATGGCAATAAAGGCGAAGTGCGAGTCCAGTAGACTTGCATCGAAGGGACAGATGCCTCTGTGCTATCAAACTCGGCGCCGGGAAATGCGAATGTGAAGGACTCGATGGCACTGTACAACGCCTGTGGTCCCGCATAAGGATACAACGGTGACTGTTGATCGCCGGAGGGGTTGAGAGGATTAGGGTATGCTAAAGGGATGGATATCTGAACAGCATAGCTTCCACCAGGCTGAGATCGCGCTTCAAAAGTTGTGGTGGCGGGTAAATTCTGGTACACTGGGTTGTTTGCGACGTGAACCACTGAGGATTTAAATTACTATTTAGAAATTTGCGTGCGATGGTGTAGGCGGAGGTGAAGTTATTATGTACTTACCTGTAACATCTCGATCGCTCCATGGATTGTGCCATGTGTGCAGGACGTCGTTTGTCGCGGGATCAAGGTAGAGCTGAACCTCCCGCGTCATAAGGTCATAGCTTCCATTCTCTAGCAATTTAGCCCGCGTGATGCTCATACCCTGCACCTTGAAGAGAACCTTAGGTCTCTCTCCAGGTAGATATGAACTAGAGAAGATGTTTACGATAAAGTCAAGCTGATGATATCGATCTGAACTGAACTTACAGGACTTGACCTTGCCATTCTACGACGGTGCTCTTGCTCTCGTCCGTGCTGGCTCTGATGCGAACAAGGTCTGACGCGTTGAGTGTACGCTTCGATACTGAATTAACTTTGTCCATGATTGGCTAAGAGAGAGAAGCTTATCAGTAATGTTGGCATCATCAGAAGATAGATCTTGTACCTTTTATGATCTTTCAATAATAATTTGATTGAAAGTTATGACTCTCCCTCCTGCTTAAAACAAATACTTATAATGGTTTATTGAAAGAATGTAGGAAACGTGTTCAAGGATGTAGAAAGACGTTAGTGGACGACTAAATTAATAATAGACGCCAGAGAAGGATATAGATCTGAGGATAGATAGCCTCCTGCTTTCATGATTGACTTGCACTACCTTGACGTCCAACTTCCCTGTCACCTGTAAGTTGGGAAAATATTTCAACGTCACGCCTGGCATGCCTGGGCCTGATTGACTTCAAATGCTTGGTCCCAATGACGAGTTGAATCAATCTTTGGTCGACGTTCCCGCCCATACGGATCCGGAAAGCGGTGTGGAATTAAACAACTCAGGGCAGGATTTCAGCATTAGGAAGTCCTGAAACTTTGAGTGCCGAAATCATCCGGTCCTCCGCGTCACCCTCAAAGTGAATCGCAAGTGAATCGTCACCTCCCGCACATGAGGAAGGACGGTCAGATCAATGTGATTGTCCTCAAGAATCTGTTCGCTTATAAGCGCTTTGGTCATGGACAAAATAGAACAATCAGAAACGCGAATTAATTGACGAAGCGGACTACATACAATGGTGCCCAGAGTAAATCCACGCAAAGGAGTTGGGGTGGCGATACGAACAATTTTTCCCACAGCACCTCGTATATCCTCTGACGACCCATTCATCACAAGGGTGGTGAGCATGTGCTTTTTTATGTGTCCCAAAGCGTCGATTAAGCGTTCGGAAGAACCATCCTTAATTCCAACGTCAATAAGTGGCGAATATGGTCAACGCAATGCTCCTGCGCGGCGCGAGAGACCTCATCATTCTGACGTCCTTCCAGCCCAAAACATCCAAGGTTGGTGAGGGCCGTTGTACCGGCAAGCAGAACAAATAATCCCAATTGTCACTCGACAGAATCGAGCTTTACACGACAAGTGACGAGCAACATCATACTCTCACTATTCGATTCATCGATGCAATGTGTTCCTTCTACATCCATACAATTTATGAGTATCGCGAGGAAGCAGGGTACTGACAAATAGACAAGCACATAATGTCTATCACTGTATTGCACCGTCTCTTCCTCACTCTACGAAACATTGGTTCTGGGAGGACCCTGTCTGTAAACAACGGATGCTACGGAAGAATCGGCGAACAAAATTGACAAGCTGCCAACCCCAAGGACGTTTGCAGAGGCTCTGCAGAAATTGAAGATGACGCGGCATTGGCGGTTCGCGATATGCTGACCATTTCTGGACAAATCTGGAATCCAGGCCATTCCATCGGTCAA
>JAFLHD010008939.1:0-27293 GCA_018856295.1 Blastosporella zonata
CATAAAGTTACCCAACACATTTATGGTGATACACAAAAACAGACGTCAGAACCAACTTGTTGTAAACTAAATAGCTAGAGCGCGAGTTGAGGACCAGTTGTGTAGAAGTAAGGGATCAACATGTTTGTACCACTTTCATAAGAATAGTCAGTCAGCAATGATAAAAGAGACGACTGGACAGCCTTTATCCAGATTCAGAGAGGGGGGGTCCAGGCGGACGAGGGCGTACTGTCCCCGACAGCACGAGGACTGGGATTGACATGATTGGTATCGTAATGGATAAGATAAGTAGGAGAGCGGGTGGATGTCGTGTATGCATACGAAGGATGGGTGGACAATATGCGCGCGGAAAGGAGGATTCTGGAAAGCATCTAGAATGAGAGAGAGAGAGACGTCCAGGGGAACAATCAAACGGGGAGGGGTGGTTGACAGTAGACGATACAGTTGGGGATTGAGAGCCCGAAAACCAATACTTTGTTTTACGAGAGGGAAAACGGAAAAATGGGGAAGTGGACGAATCTTAGGGTCACGCCATGAGCACGCTGGTATCTGGGCCTGACAGTTCACCTTCCGGGAGGAGGCCGTCTTGACTGCCTTGGTGGAAATCTAATGATTCTGCCAGTTAGTATGTTCCCAGCCCACAGCATACCAAGCCGACGAACCAAGGATTTCGCTGTACATCATAACCTTCCACGTATCCACCGGAAGATCGGCGTCATTAAAGCTCCAGTCAAACTTCTCGTCTGATACAGGCTCATCGGTGGGATCGTGGTACGGCCCAACGTACTCGTGGCTAAGCGACTGCGTGGCGTCTATCCGTTTTCTCGGGTCAAAGACGAGCATTTTCTCGAGCAGGTCAAGCGCTGGATGACGGTTGAGCACATGCATCATCTGTTGGGCCCCAATCACGAACCTTCAGGGTCAGCTGAATGGAGTTTCTGGCTGAACGGCACGCGCTCCCGCTTTGGAAGGCTCTGGACGAAACGCAGGGTCTGTAACGACATTAGACACACCCCAGAATGAAAACACGAGAACAACCAGGGCGTACGTTTTCGCTGCAGATAGTCTCGATGACATCATCGGGGGGCGTGCCCAGCAACTCAGTAATGATGGAGAACTGATTGACGTCTGATATGAATGGTGGTGAGGGGAGATAATCAACGGACGGCCCTAGAACGATGACGTACGGTCCTTGCCAGGGAACAACGGCTTCCCTTCCAACATCTCTGCAAATATGCACCCCGTGCTCCAAATGTCGACCGCGACGTCATACTTCTGCCATGTCAGCATGATTTCTGGGGCGCGGTAGTACCGTGTCGACACGTAGCCTGTCATCTGGGGGTCCTGAATTCGTGCAAGGCCAAAGTCACAGATCTACACCAGTGCGAGTCAGGTAACAATCATCACAAAGTGTAGTATAACGAACTCGAAGATCGCAGTTTTCGTTTACAAGAATGTTACTTGGTTTCTGGAAAGTACGTTAGATGCCGAGCGAGACAGACGGAGAAGGAGAACATACGAGATCTCTGTGGACAACTCCTGCAGAATGGACGTATTTGAGACCGCGCTGGCCATTGATAAACGTTAGAGATTACAGGGGGGACAGACAGTATGTGCATACCAAGATTTGATAGAGAAAGTATTGGATGAACTGCTTCTCCAGGGGGCGTGATGTTAATAGGCGATGAAGGTCGGTTCCAAGGAGCTCAGTAACAAAGTACCTAGGGCGAGCAGGTGAGGGCAGAGGGGCGAGATAGAGTCAAGGGAACGAACATGTCTTCAAGTGGTGATATGAAGACGTCGCTGAGACTGATGATCTGGGAAAACGTTATAAGCGTCGGGAAACACACATGAATTCAGCAACATACATTTTCGTGTTGGATGTGTTTAAGTAGTTTGAGCTCGCGATAGGTCCTCTTGCTCAAGACCGCCGTGCTGAATGGCTTCATGATCTTCTTAATCGCGACAGAGGCACCGTTAAGCTGGTCCTTTGCAGAACTGTCCACCCCGCCAGTGTTGGCGTCAACAATGCCCCCTTTTCCCTAGACAACGTGTAATCGCGTACCAGACAAGCCCAAATGCACCTGGGTCATGATCGTCAGTCGCAGTGTGATATGGAGTGATTTAGGCGCTTACCCATTCCAACTGGTTGAAGATCCACATATCTAGTAGTCACCTGAATACAGAATCATCGGGAGAGGCTCCATAGTGGTAGTTCGATGCTCCCTACCTCGAAAGAAGTCCCAAAGATGCTCAGTTTGACGAAGGACATAGCGCAGCGGTGTGCAGAGAAGGGGTAGAGGTATAACGGGGTTTGGTTGCAGCACAATTGAGCAACCAGGGGTGGATTGGAATAGCTTTTGAAGTAATCGAAACCAAACTGATCGAGGAGTCGCTGATGATGCGGTCACACTTTATACTCAATCACCCCTCCTACCCAAGCGATTTTTTTGAACAAAAAAAAAAGAAAAAAAGAAAAAAAACTCTACGATTCATGTATATTGTATTTCTTTCTAGTTCACCCTTTCCACCGCCTCATAATTACCTTATTCGACTCAAAGTAATTGTTATCGTGAGAACTATGACGCCATGATAAATATTGGGTAATCTCTTCATTGATACTTGGCAAAAAATTAGAAATCAGTTCGTTACGCCTTCATCATGTCGTTCCTTCGTGCCGCAGTCTCTCGCTCCATAGAAAGTCTTCGTCATTCCTGCTATAATTGCCTCGGTTAATTTCGTTGCCATACAGATCGCTGGAGCCCGCAGACATGCTTCTACCGCTCCGGCAGCCGCGAAAAAGCCATCCAACCTTCCTTATGCCTTCCTAGGCGCTGGCGTCACTGGTCTGGCCGGATATCTATACCTTGACCGCATTGTCAAGCCCGAACCTGCTCAGGAGAAGAGCCCCCTCGACCCCCAGAACTTTGTTGACTTCAAACTCAAGAAGGTTATCCCGTACAACCACAATACCTCCACGTTCGTGCAACCATTATTTTCATGTAACGCGCTGATTAGGACTCTAGCTTCGTTTTTGAGCTCCCCAATAACGAGGCATCGTTGTTGCCGGTAGCTTCTTGCCTAGTGGTCAAGTCGTCTGACCCGGAGGCGTTGAAGGATGCCAAGGGCAAGCCCATCATTCGCCCTTACACCCCCATTTCTGCTCCGGACCACAAGGGTGAACTCGCGCTTCTTGTCAAGAGGTATGAGAATGGCAATGCGTCCAAATACTTCTTTGAACTCAAGGTTAGTTCCGCAGTCATCCGTGAATATCCGAGCCTAATATTCCGCTCCACAGGAAGGTGATACTCTCGCGATGAAGGGCCCTATTGTCAAGTTCCCTTACAAGGGTCCGTTTTTCCCTGTGTTATCCTACAACTTTATTGAAACGATCCCATCAACCAGCTAACGAGTTCGACGAGGTTGCCCTCATCGGTGGTGGAAGTGGAATGTAAGAACCTCCTCCACTTAAACTTAATACGTTAACTTAACAATCAATCCTTAGTACCCCTCTCTATCAAGTCCTCACACACGCCCTCGCCGACAAGTCTAACAAGACCAAGTTCAAGCTCCTTTTCTCTAACGTCACTGAGCAGGACATCCTCCTCCGGGAAGACATAGACGCTCTGCAGAAAAAGTACCCCAACACCCTGGACGTCGTATACCTCCTAGACAAGCCCGAATCCTCGTGGACTGGTACGTCCCCTCACATCCCATCACATCCATACCAGATCTCACTGTGAATGCCATGCAGGTCCCACTGGATTCATCAACGCGGAAGTTATTAAGAAGTACGTCGCCCCTGCTTCCCTTGGTGACAAAGTCAAGGTCTTCGTCTGCGGTACGTACTCGTCACCATACTTTGGTGCCAGTAATAGACCATTATTTCGCAGGTCCTCCTGGACAGGTCGCATCCATCGCCGGAAAGAAGGCTGGTATGAAGCAGGGCGAGCTCGGCGGTGTCCTCAAGGAGCTTGGATACACTGAAGAGCAGGTCTTCAAGTTCTAAAGCGTAGCGCTTCCCTCATATTAGAAGACTATGGAACGGATCTAGAGAGCTTCGGCACGAGCCTGGTTATATATATAACATATATACCTTGCGGTAATTATCCGCATAGATGCCAATGGATGTAAAAAGGTAAGCGAAGAAGTGAAGCGCATGGTGAGTAGACCGCGTTGTCACGTCGCATCTGGACGTTGTTGAACTTGTTCCTGTCTTTTGGTCACTTGCATACTAATCCATCATGATCTTATTTTTAAAACACGGGCATGTGTGGACTTCAGCTAGACCGCAAGGTCACTCCGAGGCCCTTGAAATCTGCCTATGTGTTGAAGATTAAGAAAAACAAGGCATATATGGAGCATATGGACGTCGACAGATGCGATATGTCAATGAAATCAGAGTTATTTTTAGCCCATGCGTCCTTGAGTTGAGGCAGAGGCAGAAAGCTGGTTTTACGCGTTATCTGGGGTTGCCCCTTGAGATCCATACTTTCACTCGGACCATTATCGATATCGTCGCGGGGGAACTAGCATATCAAGGGTTATTCCATGCATATCGTTCCTGTAAATTCGGAATGCTGCCAGAACGGAAGGAAGGAAGTTACATAGTACTGCGGTTCACTCGTGAAACAGCCAGGCCCGTCCTACTGTTCCGAGAATCGAGAACTTTTGTTCAATAAGGAGCATGACTCAGCTTGTGATTAATTATCGCATCGGCTTCCGACATAAGTACTTACCATACATAGGAGGGCAGGGTCGATAATTAGTTTCCGTTGACTTTGCCAAATACGCGTCAGTTGTTCGAACTTGCGCATGCTTCGCTCTCGCCTACACGTCGCCTACAAGTCCCCTGATAATCTCAGCTGATACCCTAACTTCTCTCTATGACAGGTACACTAAGCACTAGAAGGGCTCTAAATCCTCTATATTTTGGCGATCATGACGCTTCGCCTGAGATTTCAAGGATTTTCTGGCAATACATTAATATGGCAGGGCTACCCACTGGTTCATACTCGGGACTTTGCTACATATACCTGTGCTTCTATTTTTATGTCTATAAATGGATGATCCACAATCTATCCATTGCAAACGCGTAGGCTAGTGACCTTGTGGCTTCCTGCATGGCAATCTCGCGGTGACCTTGTGGAATCTGCCATCACAATCGAAG
This sequence comes from Blastosporella zonata, assembly GCA_018856295.1. Classification (NCBI taxonomy): domain Eukaryota; kingdom Fungi; phylum Basidiomycota; class Agaricomycetes; order Agaricales; family Lyophyllaceae; genus Blastosporella; species Blastosporella zonata. Next base: position 5,171 of record JAFLHD010008939.1, read on the forward strand.
CGACCTTATGGCCGTTCTAGAGCTACGCAATTGAGCTGCGTGCTAATTTTAACCACGAGGTTGTACGATACTTGCAATCAAGGTCATTATCCGTTGTTCTAAACATATCGCAGGCAGTGTCGACGGATGGCCTCGTCGTTGCGTGTTCAGGTGATAAAGGACTACAGGGTCCAATTAATTGATGTTCCATGTGGTAGGTGCATCGACAATTCTATAAAGACGAGCCCACAAAGGAGAATTTCAGTCACCCAACCATCCCAGCCTTTCCTCGGATAACATGTTCTCTGCTTCTTCACTCCTGACCACAGTCGTCCTCGCTTTGGCCGTCTCTGCCAACCCGATCCTCGTCCGCGACTCACCCGTGACGTTGCCCCTTGCCAGGCGCCTCAATACCACCAGTGTCCACAACGTTATCCGCCATGACTTGACTCGTGCCAAGTATCTCCGTACTCGCGGTGCGGCTGTAGCCCAAGGTTTCTCGGTTGACGCCGCCGAAGCTGCTGCCGCCGCCTCTATTGTCGGCGTTCCGGTCGACAACCAGGTTGTGACCTACATCGCATCCGTCGGAGTTGGCAGCCCGGCTACAACCTGTAAGAATGTCACTACCTTACTCTTCATGCAGATTTCTCATTCTTCCTATCTAATAGACGAACTTCTCGTTGACACTGGAAGGTGATATCTACTGTGTCTGGCTATGTGAACAAGCACTAACATCTCTCACCAGCTCGAATACCTGGGTCGGTGCCGGAACCAAGTACGCTGTCACTAGCACTAGCGTCAAGACCTCCAATAAAGTGGTATGTTGGCGGAAATGATCATTTGTTGGCAACCACTGAGTGTTTTCTACCAGTCCGTCACCTACGGGTCCGGATCTTTCTCAGGTAAAAAAAATTCTTATGTTTGGGTTGTCTTCCCATCTTAACGGGCTATCCGCATATTAGGCACCGAGTATACCGATACCGTTACACTTGCCTCTAACCTTGTTATCCCTGCCCAATCGATCGGTGTCGCCTCCACAGTGAGTCTCTTCAACAGTGCCTTGTCACCTTATCTGACCTTCCACAGTCCAGTGGCTTCAGCGGTACTGATGGTATCCTTGGGTAATCGCTCTCTGTTTCTTGTTTGCGTTGTCATCAAACTGATTCGTATTTCTAGCATCGGACCCACTATCCTGACACAGGGTGAGTAAATCTAATGACGGTGTTATTACACAAAAGCTGATGTGGTATCACAGGTACCCTTTCGCCCGCCACCTCCACTCTCATCCCCACTGTTACCGATAACGCCTTCTCCCTGGGCCTCATCACCGCCAACCAGATCGGCATCTCTTTCGAGCCTACAACTGTAGAGTCGGTCGTAAACGGAGAGCTGTCCTTTGGTGGAGTTGACACCACCAAGTACACTGGCTCCATCACCTACGCGTAAGTCACAACTTTGTAGTTCTCAAGAGTTCTCAATTAACGATCCTCATTACAAGACCCCTCACCACCACATCTCCTGCGAGCTACTATTGGGGTATCAACCAGAGCATCACATACGGTACTTCAACCAGCATCTTGACATCTACTGCTGGTATTGTCGACACTGGTGAGTTCGGTTGCTATTGGTAAAATAGCCAACAGACAACTGATGTGCCACAGGTACAACCCTTCTCTACATTGCCACCGATGCCTACAACCGCTATAAGACCGCCACTGGCGCTGTTTTGGATAGCACCACCGGCCTACTCCGCATCACAAGCGCTCAGTATGCGAGCTTGAAGTCTCTGTTCTTCACTATTAACGGAGTGAGTGATCTATCGTGCATTTCCTCGCAGGCCATCATCCTGACATTCCTGTCTAGGCAACCTTCGAGTTTACCGCTAATGCTCAGATCTGGCCTCGCTCCCTTAACTCCGCCATCGGTGGAACGTCCAGCAACATCTATCTTGTTGTGTACGACATTGGTACGAACACCGGTGCTGGATTGGACTTCATCAACGGGTACGCGTTCCTCGAGCGCTTCTACACCGTGTTCGACACTGCCAACAAGCGGGTCGGTTTCGCCACCACACCCTATACCACCGCTACAACAAACTAAGGGCATATGTATTATCTATATGATAAAATTGTAAAGTTTCTGAATATAACTGCAAGAATACACACTAGATTGTCAAAATTCCCACTTCGATAGTTTCTTCGTGACAGCTGGAAATAAGCTGAGCCTTGCGAACCCACTCCTGATTAGCGGGTCCTCAATAGCCATCAGCTTCTGTATCTTCGGGTTTGGCGCTGCATGCATCTTTGCCAGTTCTGGGTTGGCGAACTGGGGAAGGGGGAATACAGGCTTCTCGAGCTTCGTGGAGAGGACATAGGGTATCGTGTATCTGCGAAAATATATATAATCTAATTGTGCGTCGTCAAAGTGAAGTGACGTACCGGTCCTTGTCAATCTTAAGGGTGTTGACGCGGTGAAGCGTCGCGACAAGACGACCACCAGTCAATCTCATGAGCTGCACGCCTACAGGATAATTTCATGAGTATATTATATAAAAGCCTCGCCTATAGAAAGCACATACCGATATTGCATACCACACCGCCTTCGACATAAGGGATATCAACCCATTTCCCATGATGGTTCTGCGCCTGCAGACCAGGCCTGGACTGAATCAAGCATGTCACAAACGTCGATGGATCACGATGTTCATGCATTCCCTGCACAAATCCGTTCTTCGCCTCCTGTAGGAGCTCTGGCGTCACGGGGAAGTAGTGCCACAAGGCGGAGTTGAACTCGGTCTTCTCGGGGAAGAAGTCGTCCAGGACGGCGTTACGAATGTCGAGCAACTGACAGATGTGCCGATTGAGGGTGAGGTTGAGGGAACGATAGCGGTCAAAGAGGGTCTCCATCTTGCTACGGAATGAAGGGAGGTCTCCCTCAGCTGGCCATTGGTTTGGTCCTGTTATAAACAATTGAGATGAGGCAATCAGATGTTTTGGTGGGGATGAGGGTCTACCTTCGTGGAGTCGCAGCCAGAATGGAACTTCAGATTCTCCTTTGGATTCTGGAGCAGGAAGATCAGCACCGAATCGATATGCTTCGGCATACGCCTACTGAATTTGAGCAAGTTTGATAGATCTAATGGGAAGGAAAAGCCAACCTTATGCCCTCCCACGATATCGTCCGCTCTGAAGTACCCTCTCAGTGAATAAGAATTCTTGGTGCCCAAAGCTTCCTTCCATTCGAGAGGCTTAGAAAACAGGCCCTCGGCCAGCGTAAATAGCTCCTTCTGGAATGTATCCTCGAACCCGGGCACATTGACGAACACGGCGAAGCCCACGTCCTCCAATGCAAAGCTGACTTGGCGGAAGTAAGCCTCGGGATCGGTTTCAGCTAAAGCAAAGTCGACAATGGGTACAGCTTCGAAATCCTGCTTAGGGCGAGGAACGCTCGGTTGGACAGGAGGTAGCAGGCGTTTCGTATACGCTTGCTCTGCTCTAGTGAGTGCTGGTCGGAGTTTGTCTGCAAAGGAGGCGACGTTCTCCTCGGCGATCATAGTGTAGTGCTCGCCATCAACGTCGACCATCTCAAAGCCGTCCCTGGCGAACTCTTCCCACTTCGAGAGGCGCTGTTGCTTGAACTCTTCCCTGGTGCCCATGGAAGGCAAAGGGACTGCACAGAACACAGTGAGGAGTGCACCAGAAACGAAGTCGCGAGGCTCGTAGTTGCGCCCAGAGTAACTGATTGCGTAAGCAACGGCAACCCACCGCCTGAAGTCTTCGATCTTGAGCTGGAGGGTTGCAAGGCGATCCTGGTCACTGTGATCAAACGTCCACTGTATAACCTGATCCGAAGATGGAGGTTCTGCGTCTGATTCCATAAGCTCCGGATACCGCCGGTATAGCGCAGCCTTCAGCGGCTCAAAGCCATCGGTTGGAATCAGTGCAAGGAACATGCAGAGGTTAACCATGACCTCAACCCAAACCAGTTCTTTCATCCTAAATTGGATATGGGGTGGCAAGTTGAAGACGCCGACCCAGGCAACGTCCTTTCCCTTGTTTCTGAGCTGTTTTCCGACTTCAAAGGCGACAGCACCGCCGAAACTATACCCGCCTAGGTAGTATGGGCCGCTGGGATACGCCTGCTCTATAGCCGAGGTGTAGCATTCCACCATTTCGGAGAAGGCAGTGAAAGGTGTCTGATCGGCGTCGAACCCACGAGCGCGAAGTGCGTAAACTGGCCTGTCATCGGCCAATTCTCGAGCAAGGTTGATGAAGACAAGAACTTCACCGACTCCAGGATGGATCAGGAATAAGGGAGGCTTCGAGCCTGCAGGATTGAAGCAAACGAGGGGGCTGTATTCCGAGGGTGCATTTGATAAGGCTTGGGACACAAGTCGGGTGAGGTAGTCGGAAAGATCGCCGAGTTCAGGCCGTTGGAGGAGCTCGATGGTGGGTACGTCCGCGATGGATAAACGCTCTTGTAGGGTTTGCTTGAGCTGCATCAAATGCATCGACGAGGCGCCAATATCAAAGATATTCTGCGATCGCTTCAGGGACGATATTTCCACGTCGAATATTGAAGATACAGCTTCAAAAATTGTTCGATCGACAGCGTTCTGGGGTCCATCAGCGATATCCGCGCCATCATCAGGAAGAGCCAACGACTGTTGAATCGTCTCATAATCCCCTTTGAGATATCCGGCGACGAGAGTGGAGCGAGATATCTTGCCGAGAGCCGTTTTGACGAACAACTTGCGAGTGAGTGGAAGAATGACATGGGGAGCCTGCGAACAGAACACGAAGCAAGCGTTCTTAATGGCACGGTTGGTCGCTGCAATAGCGCGGAGGTCATCTTCACTCATCGCGTCTTCTACAACGATGCTGTGTTGGTAGAACACCCCGTAGGTCTCTGTATCGGCATTGGCCAGACGCATGGGGCAGACATATATGAAAGACTTCATGAAACCATCGATCCGGAGGTCTTCCAGGTAATTTTCGATATCCACGCTGGGATGTTTGACCCCATTGATATTGATGCAGTCCTTGTCTCTGCCCATGAGATGGAGGTTACCATCGTCGTCAAGGAGTGCCACGTCGCCGGTGATGAACCACCCATCGCTGAAAGACTCTGCTGTTGCTTTGGGATTGTTGTGGTATTCACGGAAGATGGTGGGTCCCTTGATTTGGAGCTGGCCGTCCTGGAGAGGCTGGCACACGACGCCAGTGGTTGGATCGACGGTACGAACGCTGGTCCCGTCGCAGCACTTTCCAAGTGAGAGGTACTTGATGCCATTGAAATCCTTGACGTCACGAGGAATAGAGCGGGTGTCGTAAATGCAGCCAGCCTGGCATAGAAAGAGGTTAGATTTATCATTGAAACAGACATTATAAGACGTACCCCAGTCTCAGTCATGCCAAAGCCGCCTCTGAGGACGTTCCTGGGCGCGCCAAAGCGTTCCAAAATTTGTGTAAAGTCAACGGCAGTCCCTACGGGCACGGATTCTCCTCCCGAGATGAAGGCTCGCACAGAGGAAAGATCAAGAGCGTTGTCTTGATACGGGGCAGCTGTCACATCTCGGCATATCTGGGCAAGAAGGAAATTCGGGCTGAAGGTGTACGATATCTTGAGTTTGCTGCACCAGCTTAGAAGGTTACGTGGAGCGCGAATGATAGCAGTAGGAGAAACGTGGAACTGGCTGTAGGACATGGTCAGACTCTTAGGCTTGGGGTTGACCTTGAAAACTCACCTCGCGTCTGCTCTCAACGCCTGGAGGTGGATCTCAGATACACAGGCGACATGGTCGAAGGCGATCCAATTCAAGAAACGCGATGCCGACGTAGTTTCGTGATGCTTTATCTTTCCTTCAATACTGGATAGAAGATTTGAGTGACGTAACCCAACAGCCTTCGAGTTCCCTGTCGAGCCTGACGTGAGCATGAAGCAGACAACATCATCAGCTTTAGGGAGCTTCTGAGGGAAGATCTCGAAATTCGCAGAGGGGTTGATGGCGATAGAATTGAGTTTAGATATAGATAACGATTTAAACGTTGGGACGAGCTCAGTGACAGCCTCGATGATATCATCGGTTGATATAAGTGTTGGTTGATTGAAAAGGCTTTGAAGGTGCTCGAAGAATAAAGTTCGGCGGCTCTTGTCGGGATGTAATGGAGGTATGGGGCAAACTGGTATTCCAGCTACAAGAAATTCACATTCAGCTAATCACTGAAGCAACCACAAGAGGCTTCGCTCACCGAGGCAACACGCCCAGAACGTACGAATATGGCTCTCGTGATCGGAAAAACTTGTGATCACTATGTCAGTGCCATCTGTTCTGAGTCCTGCAGAGACAAGCCGCTGGGCATATTCTTGGGCTATTTTAAAGAGCTCAGAATATGTCAACGATAAGGTGGTGGCTCCATCCGCGTCGAGGAAGCCTAGCTCTGCTGTCGAAACCTGGCTTCGCGCGAGGAGAAGGTCCGGAAGAGTAGAGAAAGTCTTTGGAGAAGCCATTAGACTGGGGAAGAATAGTGTTCCGGCAAAAACGCCGATTTATATGTTTGGAATTATCTAGCAGATTCAACATCCATCAACGCATATTACGGGCGGGACCCAACCGAAAATTTGGCGATAGGCTCTAGTATACATAGACAATTCCAATGGAGATCGATTGAACCCGTATCATTTTTATGTCGGTTAACCGTTCTAACGTCAATTTTCATGACATTGAGAGGGGATATCAAAAGCGATGGTTGAAAGGACGTCCCTGAAGTTTGCACACGCTCCACGTTGGTCGTTGAATTCAAAATAGTAGGTGCCAGAGTTACTGCGACTGTTGATCCGGAAAGGTGATATTATATCAATCTGAGTTGATTCCAAACTATCCCAGCTTGTTAGGATCTGCCGCCGGAAAGTCGGAGAGATATCAGAATCGTAACATTGGCAACAGAAGGAATCACTAGTCGTTTAGAGTCTTCTATGTCAAGTTATGTCTTGCACCTTGACAGTAAATGATGCTTTTGGAACTGTACTGAAGTCCTCGATGGAGTCCAGACGGCATGGGTGTCGGCCAAAAGGAGAGAAGGCTGTGCCCTGTCCGTTAAACGGGGTGAATGATGAAAAGGTGCATATGGTCGATTTCGCAGTTTGGTTCGTGATGGTTCGATCAAAGGCTGTCTACCACAGCCACCAATTAGTGGGTGGTTGACATTTCTCGTCCTACATCAATTTGGCATCAGCTCTTGAGATTCTTTTCTGCCTGGTGTCCGAGTACTGTCTGATACGCCTCCTCAATGAGTCTAGTCCGTCAAACTTTGCTCACAATGTCATTTCCCGAAGTACACATGCAGTTTCGACGGCCATCATCGCGTTTGAACGGCAATATGTAAATCAGAATTCATATCTCCCACGGAGCCTACTTCTTAGTCTTCAACCAACACCTGCTACTTGCCAAGGTTGACTTTTACCGCCATGACCGCCCCAACAGACACCTACGAGCTCCTGAAGTACAATATGGTTCATGGTAGGTGGACTCGCCCTTCAGAATCGTTTCAAGAGGCTCATATCTTGAGCAGCCCATGATACTTTCAAACTGGGATACGATACTATCTTGTCGCATCTCGAATCCCCACCCCAGGACGACCTTAAGAACTTTCTGGGCTACTGCGAAGCCTGGGCATTGTCCATTGAAGGCCACCATACAAGCGAAGTAAGCCTTGCATAATTCACTCGTGCAGGCCTTAAGCTCATGGTTCTTCCAGGAAGAAGTGGTGTTTCCATTCCTGAATCAGAAAATGGACTTCTCGGGGGAGAAGGCCCAGCATGAAATTATCCACGCGGGCTTGGACGGACTCCTTAAGTTGATTCTTGATGCCAAAGCCGACCCAACCAAGTTCGATGCAGTCGCGTTGAAGAACTCGATGACGGAGTTTAGAGAGCCTCTTGTATGTCATCGTGAACCCCTTCTCCCAGCTTGAATATTTACCAAACATTTATTTAGTATACCCATCTAGACGAAGAGGTGGAGCATATTTCAGGCGCTAATCTGAAGGAGGCCCAATTCGAGGAGCACGATGTGAAAGCCATGGTCGAGAAATTGGAAGCATATGCCAAGTCACACGGCGACCCGTTCTTGTTGGTTCCATTTATGCGAAGGTCTGTATTCCGTTTCTCGAACTCAGTTTCAATATCGATGTTTCTCGCCAACAGCCACACTCCTGCAGCAATCAAGGACACCTGGCCCCCAATGCCTTGGGTTCTTCGCAAGCTGGTCGTTCCCTACATCCTTGCTAAGAAGCATTCCGGGTACGTTGAGATTATCTTGCTACTCCTTATGTCACTAAAAAGGGCTGAGCAGATATTGGAAGTACTCTCCATACTCCATGTCCTGATAGTTTGTATCGTGTTCAATCCTCTCCACTTGTTCGAATATACCTTGCTGTCTCTTTCCCAAAATATCAGAAAGCCTACCTTATCCTGCGACCATAACCACGTGTGCATGTCTTCTACTTGATATCCTAAGTAAGATCATTGCTTCAAGTGTTGTCAATGTGCTTCGAAATGTGATGTGAGCTATCCATCTTTCTATTTATCACGCCACCCAACGCCAGCCAACTATCTAAATATATCAACGGCTATGCGGCACCGACGCAGGTTTTTACGCGTTGTCAATCACCTCACAAGTAAAACTGACGCTGGATTGCAGGCCACGCCTAATAGCCGAAGTGGGTCGGCTATATCAAAACGATTCGAACCTGGCAGAAATGATCCATCCAGGGACGGATCACCATCATGTTCACACCCAATCTACCAGGTTCAGCATTCAGGATACTCACCCGCGGTTGTTGCGCTTAAACCTCCGCGAAGAAGTTGTTGTAGCGACGTGGCTCTTCTCACTTCCTTGATCTAGATAAACATCTCTCAGGGTTAGCGCGCACGCTCAACGATGTTTACCAGTCAACCCACTATCAACCCAGTTTCTATCGCCGAGCAGATTTTGCAGCTCACCCAGGCGAACTTCAATGTGTCTTCTCCCCAAACTGATCTTCTGGCATTGCACAACGCAAAGATCAGCCTTCAAGACCTATGCGACAAGCTCCTACAATCTGCATTAGGGAGACTCGAGTATACCACTCTTCTTGCTGGTAGGAATGCCTTGTACGAATGGAATGTCAAGCTGACTGTCGGTATCCATTACATCAGAATCATGCCAGGAGAGTTCGGCATTGGGTTTCGTCAGCAGAGTGGGAGTCGCAGATATCATTGGAGACCGGGTTGTGACTCTCGATGAGTTGAGCACGTCCAGTGGCTCTGACCCACGCTTCCTAAGTGAGTCGCGTCAAAGTCCTGACCCTCAGATGACATATTTCGTCAATCGTCACAGGCATTGCGCTGAGTTGCCTCTCGAAGCACAACTACTTTGAAGAGGTCGGCGGATTTGGTGCCCAAGTTTACAAGAACAACGAGCTTTCAGAAATCCTGAGGGAAGATCATCCTGAAAGCGTCAAGGACGCCGTTGGTTTCATGTGCGTTTTTTTTCAAATTGATAAAAATAGTTTGATCTAATCAGTACTGCATCACCAGTTGCGATGAAGGTTTCAAGGCGACTTCCTATCTCCTTGAAGCATCAAAGCAGGCTGTGGATGATGCTAAGAGGCTTCCAGCGGTGAATCTTGCATTTGGGTTTGATAACACGGTCTTCGAATGGATGGCAGATCAGGAGTGGCGCGGACGCCGGATGGGGAAAGCCATGCAGCAACTTCACAGGATGGCCAACGGAAATGTGGTCTTTGGTCAGTTCCTGATAGTAACACGCTCGCACGCAACTGGTACAATAACATATCACTTTAGACTATCCGTGGAACCAGTTGGCATCCCCGATTGTTGACATCGGCGGAGGCATTGGTTCACTAGAGCTCGTTCTCCTCCAGCAAGAGGAGAATGCGGCCCTGAGTTTCAGGATATTCGATATTCCGACCACAATCGAGAACGCCAAGAAGGTATGCCGTCGATTACGTGCTGATTACTTACTCCTTGCATTGCTTATCAAGTTTATTCCAGACCTGGGCAACTCAACCCGAGTCCTCCTCCTCGCGTATTAGTTTTGCTCCTGGAAACTTTTTGGCGTCCACCCTGGAGGAAACGTATATCCCTTGTGGTTTACCGACGTACCTTATCCGCCACGTTCTCCATGATTGGACTGACGCTCAGGTCGTGATGATACTCAACAATGTTCGGCAAGCGATGCTGGCGGCCCCTGGGCCAGCCTTCGGCACCAAACTCATCGTCTGTGAAATGTTGCTGCGGGATGATAGCGCCCGCTTTGTTCGCACCACAAGCATGCAACTCCTGGCGCTGAACAATGGCGTCACTCGGACGGAGGTCGAGATGGTAAAACTTGTGGAGAAGAGCGGTTTCAAGGTGACCAAGGTCCACCACATGAGAGCAGTCGACTCTATCATTGAGGCCATTCCTGAACTATGACGAATGTACATAGGCAGTTAACATACCTATGTCTACATATTGGCATAACCCGTTCTCGCCAGTTCTTACCTCATAACTCAGGGACGATTACCGACTCGGTACGCGAGAGTACGCACCAGACTCGGATCAGTGCCTAGAGGCAGCAATAGGTCGTCATTCAAATTCAGTGTCACCCAGGTACCGTGTATGAAAAAGTATAGCAAGAGCAATTGACCAAGTAGATACTTTTGGGTTGAATGCTGTTGGATGCATAGAATAAAGACTTGATACAATCGCCGCGAAGATACATAGACGTCTACCGAACCTCGAAAGGCGGTGCTATATTGAAACGTTCCTCTGTATTTTCGGAACAATATTTCAGCGGTCAAGGAGTAAATTTTGAATCGCTTAGATGTGATGGAAGTAGGGAGAACCCTAACGTCTACAGGCACCCTACAAATAAGTCCATGTAGATTCAGATTCGTGTCGTGCACTCTGAGTGTGCACTGGTAATAGCGCCCCAGCATGTCATAGATGAGCCACTCTGCTGCCGTAGCGTCTAAGACAAGAAAACAGGCGTGGCGGACAGGTGGCGGACAGGTGGTGACAAGTAAAGAAGACACAGAACAGTGCAATACAGCAGTTAATCAGCGCATACGACATTAGATTGGACGTCTGCATGATCCGTGTTAGTTCCGTACAGACGTAGACATTTCTCGACCAAATATAACTGTTAAAATGTATTGAATCAGTGAGAAAAATTGAACGCTTACGACCGCAAATTAAAATGGTATATCTTTTCTTACATGCAGGCAGCGGGTGCCCGTTTGTGATGATTGACACGCCTTATACAATACTATTAGTATCTGTTACTCAGTTACATTGGTATATTAAAACTTGGAAGTACACCTTCTCCGAAAAATATCGTACCTTGTGCGGACTAGGCGGACGGCGCGCCTTCCTTTTTCATCAAACTTGGAAAATTCATCAATGATGTCGATTAACGCATTGATGATGGATCATGTGTACGATCTCCCACCTCTGCGGCTTTGCAGGGCTCTGCCTGCCCCATCTGTGTGTAGCGGCACCGATCTTGAAAACTTATCATAGCATCAATAACCCTAGCGATCCTCTTCGTCGGATGGTGCCTTGGAGTCGAGCTGGGTAGCCGGCTGTGGGGACACTACAATGAACTAGAAGCCTGTGTACTTACAACCTGTGTATGTCCATCAGTCAGAATCCAAGTTATTTCAACTCACAAGTAACTTCCATCATTCATTTCCTTGACGGTCGTCTGTTGGTATATGCTGCTTTGATGTTAGTCCATGGGACAAGTTGTCCAAACTAGTGACTCAGAGAGCAACAGATGAATGTCAGTCGTTGACCTGCAACATACTTGTCAGTTGGCAGTCTCGTCTCATCGTGAACCAAATGATGCGCGGTAAAGCCGGTAGATGGTTTTGGACTTGGAGCCTATCTGGTGAAAACCTCCCTTACTTGATTGTCTTCGCATCACGGCAGTATGGGACCTCGGGATAGGCAAAACTGCCTTGAAACCTAAGTTGAAACCCAATAGAAGGAAGAACTGTTCTCCTGATCGGAATCCTCGTTTGAGCAATGCCAGTTCTCGCATTCATTATTTTCAGGGCCCAATGATGCAAGACTCTGCTGACGAACAGATGGACCATGTGGGAATAGTGCCGCCGTTGGGCCGTCCCTCACACGTTACAGCTATATGCGGTCCGATGATCTACAATAGCCGAACCGATGGTCAGATGCAGGATGAGATATCTATAGTCATCAAATCTGACAAGATCATGAAGCATTGATGGAGCATGAAGCAGCTGAGGGACTCTCTGACTCCGTATTCAATTTAAACCGAAGAGGCGCGCACTCTGGACAGTGTTCCCCGCCGTCCTTTTTTTCGTTCTTCTTTCCCTGGTTCAGTTTTTCTTCTTTTTTTTTAATCTGCGGCAATGTCTTCCACCACAACGGCACCACCCAATACTGCTACGATCTTCTTGCCACCCGGGTACACATTGGAACAATTTTATACCCTCCAGGGTCAGCTTGGTGAGCTCATTGTCCCACCCTCTACAAAGAGTTTTGCTGACTTTGAGTGCGCTAACAGTTACGATCGCGATAACTGTGGCGGTTGCCTTTGGCGTAATCGTATGGGACTAGTAAGTCCAACAACATTATCACTCGCAGTAGATCACTGATTATATGTTCTGATTATTGATAGTATTGCTCAACTACCCAACGAGATCGCTCTATATTCGACCACAGATAATAAAATCTGGCGTGCACCTGCGACCTGGTTGTGAGTATTCTCTCGTGGTCAGAGTCGCAGAATGTTGATTTTCTTTTCTCTCAAGTTTCGTCATTTTGCGTTATTCTGGAATCCTCGCAACTCTGCCCTCCCTTTTCTTCACTTCGATCCAAAGCCAGCATTGCCAGGTAGCTGTCGTGACCAGCCAGGTCGGAGCAGTTTTGGTGGTAGCATCGTCTGGCGGTATCTTCTGCTACCGCGTGTTCGCGATCTGGAGTGGCGTCAGAATAGTCCAAGCTGCAGTGGCCTTCATGTTCCTTGTCATGCTGGGATGCTGGGTAAGCCAACTTTTCTTCGATACACTGCACCAACCTAACAGTGAATACACTTCTAGATCGCCGTTGCTACACAGTATACGGCTATCACAGGAGCAGCAACTCCCTTCGGGTCGAATTGCCAGATGCTGCCCATCGTTTCTTGGGCGCCCATCAGCTACGCATCATCAGTGGCATTCGATACCACAGTTCTGGTCTTCACCCTCGCCAAACTGCACGGGAATCTCGCAACAACGAAGTCCAAAGTCGGAAAGCAGATCTACACCGACAACCTCATTTATTTCCTACTCACCGCCGTCACAAACATTACCGTCCTCACCATCCAAGCTCTTCCCGAGTCGTTCAGCATGCTCAAACCAACTGCTGTCCCTTTCTCGACCCTGATGACCGTAACCATGGGAACACGAGTCTTCCTCAACCTCAAGCTGTTTGATCAGAGGCAACGGAACGCAGCTGCTGGCATTCCCTTGTCGATCAACAGCAATGGGACGAGCAGCCACAGTCGGTCGTTGCCACCACCACATCACAATATGGATGTGAAAGCTGCGTATTCGCCTGCGAGTGGATACACCGGATTGTGAAGATCATGAACTCTGGACGATTACGATGTGGACTCTTCTATTTAAAGACACTTGACGAAGTTTATTTATTAGTCTCAAACTGGATAAGATGTATACTTTGTAATTCACTTCATACTTGTGGTTTCTCAAGGTTGTACGGGTATATGACGTCTACTATCATCTATGTACCGCCGATGGACCGTATTGAGTGTTCGAACAAGAAACTCAGCAACTTGGTGTCAATACCAATGATCAAGTCTCCACCCCATACAACCACTTGTCGGTGACAGTAATGAAGGACTGAAGCGTCAAAGATTGTCGAGAACAAGGAAATAGGGTTTATGTGATCCAATCAAAAGAAAACAAGCTTTCCCCGAAGAAGTTGCATAAATATCCTTTCTTGTCACATTGGATATACTTCTTGCCGTCTTGAGTACAAAGCTCCGTTTCTAGTCAACACTCACGTATTTATAAAGCTGGGCAGTGGCAACGATGCACATTTCAACTTTCTCTTCTCATACCACTCCAGCCAAACTAGAGCTCTCGATCCCTTTCTCGTCCTTGAAACTGAAAAATGGACACATATATCCCAGTACCTGAGCTCCAAGAGCTTGAGTGCCCATTCCCAGTTCCAAACCTTGAGCTGCCAGCGCCTCCTAAAAGTTTTCGTGACCGCCTTCAGGACACCGTAACCCACCTACTAGCCTCCAAACTCATGATTTTTAAACCGAAGAACCCAGATGCCGCCTTTGGCAAGGTGCCTTTCGATATATTTCTGGACAATATTACTCCCCTGTTACAAGTCGAGGATATCCTGGCTCTCCGACGGGTAAACAGTACTTTTCTTACATATATCCTTCATCTCACTAACATGTATTCTATATTTCACAGGTCAACAAACACCTCTTCCACCTCACCCACGAGCCCTTGATCTGGAGGCGCTTCGTCCAAGAAATCAATGTCCTCATCCCCGCGATACGCCCCACGTTCAAATTCGGACAGAAGAGCACAAGCTACGAATTCGAGGAGCTCGTGTCGCGCTCTATATCCCTCGAGAATAAATGGCGCCAGAAGAACCCCGCGGTCGTTTCCGTGTCCACCTTCAACACCTTCTTCAAAGTACTGGAAATGGCACTTCTCCCTGGGGGCAAGTACCTTGTCGCGTCCGTCAGGGAGGGCCCGCGCTTCTATATAATGCTGTACCACCTAGATCACCCGACTGGGCCCCATGTCCTCGCGCGGCTTCCAATCCCGACGAAGGCGTATAAGCTCAAGGCGAGGTACATGATGCATGGGCCGGGAGATAAAGCCAAGCTCACTGAGGAAGAGGCGCAGATAAAGCCTGTCCCTGTGATTATGATTGCGTATGCTATGCGGACGTACCGGGAAGACGGGCAGATGAAGTGAGTGGGGCAAGTCTTGCGGCTGTTGTTGTTGTTGTTGTATTAATGAGTTGTTGCAGCCACGATCTTTCAGAGTTCAGTAACAACCATATCATCGACCCGCCCGCTCCGCTCAAACACGATGTCGTCTGTGTCCGCGTCGACCTCTGCTCGCTTGACCAGCTCGCGGGCGCCCATCGGGATCCTGACGGCGAAAACACCGTGAAGCACAAACTGTGGTCGTCTCAGAAGGGGCCCTTCATACAGACGTTGGTCCTGAGTAACCTGCATTCGCCGGTCGAAATGATCTCGCTATTCGAACGATCGGGCACACCCTGGGTCTCCGTTCATCAAATGCACCATGGGACATGTGCAGATGATTATATCCGCTTCGGCAATCTCTGGACAAAGCAATCGCCCACTTTATTCTGCCCAGTTAACGCTGAAGTCAGACCAATCCAACCACAAGTACGTTGTGGTTCATGGCATACGAGGCTGATTGATACTTATTACTTGCGTTCTCAGGAAGCATTGATCAGGGCTGTTCTCCCCCTGCCTGGACAAAATCAAATGCTTGTGTTCCGCACGGTAAAAGCCAACTTGAGGTTCAGAATAGAGCCCGTTACTCTGAATTTCCTGGAGCTATTCGACATGCCGGATGAAAACGCAAGTGGAGTAACAAGCTTTCTTCCAGTAGCCCACCACTGGGTGACAGACAAGAATTTAACCGCCGTGCATATATCAGACTACGTGACGCCTACGACGAACGGGGACACGAACTACACCATCAAATCGATGTCGCAACCCTTAGCGCCCATCTCCATCTATCTAGAAACCCACTCGCCTCCGGGGATAGACCACTCCATCCTGTGGCCGTCCAAGCAGTCCGGTGTGCCACACGGGGGGACCCACCTCTCGAAACTATACAAATATGACCTGAGTGATTTCGTCATGCAAACGAGCCACCAATCCACGCCATTGACCTCACACGTTCTCCCTGGTGCGTTCCGCTCCATCGTCTACACGACGTCTGAGAACGACCGCACCGACGCGCCGTCCCTGCACGCTCTCCGGCGGTACATCAACCCCGAGTTCCAGACCGAGGAGTACCCCATCGAGCGCGTGAAGCGCGAGTCGACAGCTCAGAGAAAGAAACTGACCAGTGGTGGCTATGCGTGTGCAGGCTATCTTGGAGCGCGATGAGATGCTGAATGGGAGGATGGACACCACTTTTGATACGGATTCTGTTATGTCTGATACGGATTCTATTATGTGTGATCCTTGACGGTAATAGTTTTTAGTCTTTTGTATTGTGTAAAAGTATAATAGTTTTCGCTACGCGTGAGTATATTATGTGGGACGTAGTAGCTATGTAATTGACCTCAAGCAACCTTGTAACCTTATGACACGTTGGGTTGAAGTTGGGAAAACCACCGAGGACCAACGAAAATGCAAAACAGAAAAAGAGACCTATCAATTCCATTTATTCCCTCTAGCCGACTTGAACGACTGACCTCGTCATTTCGTAGAGGTTTACTAGTGACGCGCTCTACCACTGAGCTAAGAGGGACATGTTTGACAGTCCCTTACACCCGGTCTGATGCTATGTCTGTCAGGGCGCAGGATATTGCGATGGATTGCCGCTAGAAGGGTGACGTTATTGAGTGTTCTGTCTATTCGTGTGTGGGAGCCTTGAGCGGGAGAAGTGTGTGGCGTGGACGGAGGACAAGGCCGATGAATTTGGGAGTGATGTTGGTTGATTGGTGTTGGTCCATTTTGACAGAGATGTTGAATGACAAGTGGATTGGGAGGGAGACAATGGGATTAGTGGACGATCTGGAAATATAAAGGAATGTAATAGTGGAAGAGGAATGAAAGTGATGTAGTTGTGTGGTTATAGCTTGACCACGACCATGATGGCAGCCCAACGTCCGCAGCGGCAACGCCCCCCATCTGCTCTTGATCCCCAGCACCAGCAGCAGTCAGAGATCTCGACGCCGAGGACGGGATGGGAGCCTGAGGATGACTACGACGACGACCCTGACGACCCCGACGATGATTTCTTCAGCGGTTCACCTAGCCGTGGTCTCCAACACCAGCCCTCCTTTACCGGTAGTCAGCAAGGCCTTCCACTCCCGCCGTCCTCGCACGCAACTAACTCTATCCGTGCACCGTCCCCACCACCTTCCGGGCCTATCCTCGACCACTCCCATCTTCGCCCAGGCAAGCAAGCCGCCCTCCTCTCCCACGAACGTACCCTAGAACTCTACCGCGCCAATGCCAAAAAGACACAGGACCCCGACCTTCAATTCGAGTTCGCAGTCTTCATGATCGATGCCTCAAAGTCACTCCCCATTCCCCCCAATACCCCCGGCAACCTCCTCATAGTCGAGAAGGCCCTTGAGAAGCGCGAGGACCTCATCAAGGAAGCCACATCCCTTCTTAAGCGCCTCGCAGACAGGGGTCACCCTGCATCCCAATACTTCCTCGCAGACTGCTTCGCCAACGGCATCGGTACCCCCAAGGGCAAGCAGGACTTTGACCGCGCCTACCCGCTGTTCGTGCTCGCCACAAAGCACGGGCACCCCGACGCCGCGTACCGCGCAGGGACCTGCACGGAGAACGGCTGGGGATGCCGCAGGGAGTCCGCCAAGGCCCTCACGTACTTTCGCAAGGCGGGAGCATCGCTCCACCCAGGCGCGATGTACCGCCTCGGCATCGCGGAGCTCAACGGTGAGCTGGGCCTAAGCAAGAGCCCGAAGGAGGGCGTCAAGTGGCTCAAGCGCAGCGCGGAGCACGCGAACGCGGAGTTCCCCCATGCGCTGCATGAGCTCGCGCTGCTGCACGAGCGGGGCATCGAGAACGTGCTGTTTGTGGATTTCGAGTACTCGACGGAGCTGTTGGCGCAGGCGGCGGAATTGGGGTATGCACCAAGTGCGTATAGGCTTGGCGAGTGCTACGAGTACGGCAAGATGGGTTGCCCCCAGGATGCGGCGCTGTCTATACACTACTATGTGCGTACTCCCACTTCCAACCTCTACTACCCACTAACACCCACCCAACAGAATATAGCAGCCCAGCAAAACCACCGCGACGCCTGCTTCGCCCTCACTGCATGGTACCTCGTTGGCTCCCCCGGCGTCCTCCCCCAATCCGATACCGAGGCTTTCCTGTGGGCCCAAAAAGCAGCAGAAGGAGGCCTTGCGAAGGCCATGTACGCCGTGGGGTACTTCCTGGAGGTGGGCATCGGGACGGGGGCGAATGTTTCCGAGTGAGTGTTGCTTTCTATAGCTCTTGGTTCTGGTTCTTGTTTTCTTTTCGTTATTGCTTCGTACTTTGCGCCTCCCTCCCTCCTTTGCTCCTATTTCACCCCATTCCTTCACCAACTCATCCCTCTCTTACACAGCGCAATAACATGGTACAAACGTGCCGCCGACCAGGGCGATAAGCGCGCCTCACAACGACTAAAGGGCGGCGCGCAGAACCAGCCTCTACCCGGTGGACCTGGGGCCGCCGTGCTGCGTCGGGGCGCTGGAGAGAGCGAGGGCGCGGAGAAGAGTGCAAAGGATAAGGATTGTGTTATTATGTGAGTGAGTGAGTGAGTAGTGTGTTTGTGGGGACTAGACCGCGAGAGGCGGACGGGATATGCGCACATATTGGACCCTCATACTCATACACCACACCCCGTCATACACCATTACCCCTCATACCTTCACCCACCCGTCACCACTTTGATCCCCGTTCACCTTTGCCTTTGCCTTTGCCTTGGCTTTTCCCTTTCCTTTTATCACACACTACTTACTACGTTTTCTTCTCTGACATTATTTCGTTGCTTGGACAGTTTGTTTCCTTTTTACATACGTAATCTAAATAGAAGAGTAATTAATGCATGCATGGTTGTTATTAGGGAGCGGCTGGTCGAGGTCAATGTGGAATCGAGCGAGCCTATTTCAGTACAACGACTTTCCCTCTATTATGTACTCCAGCTGCAACACCGAGTCGTGGCGTCGTGCGGGTCTCAAATATGTGATCCAGGTGGCGTTCATATCCCCCCAGTGGGTCGCGATGTCTACCATATGCATGATCTCGCCGAAGGCGCCCATTATAAACAACTATAATATTCCTAAAGGCATAAAGGAGCTGTATACAATGTATCTCTTTGTGGGGTTTATATGTGCATATACGGATGGTGGTGGTGGTACAAGGGCGGTGAAGGGTGAGGTGGCGGATCAGCTGCGTTCCAACCTTGAAAGGGAGGAAGGGGGATGGTAACGTGGCTGAGTACGTGGGGGTGGGGGTGGTACAAGTTCATAAAGGGCAATTGATGTAAAAGAGGTATCGTTAGGTGTTTAGGGGGATAGGTTACAATAGGGGGTAGCGCAAGAAATGAACGTGACGTCGAACGAATGAATTGCAAAAGCGGAAGTGGGGACGGGGGGCCAAATCCGAGACGCATAAATATTCACTAGGGGGAAGCCGTCATAACAATTCATGTGTGGAGGGTTAATAGCAAGTACAAGTCCGGGTGCAGAGAGCGGGTATCATTACAATACATTTCAATACATTCCGAGTTCCAGTTCCATTTAGTTGAGGGCAGCGATCTTGGCATAGGAGAGCTCTGGGGTGCGGAGGGGAAGGGTATCGTCGGCGTCGGAGGCATAGATGTGCTCCCAGGGCTCGTCGGGGTCGAGCTCAGGCACGGAGAAGTCGTCGAGGACGATGACGGAGCGCAGTGCGGGGACGAGCTCAAAGTCGCGGTCGGGTGCTGGAGATAAGGTCAGCAACGTGTGCATGAAGAGGCATGTGAAAAGAATTAGGACGTGAGATTCGGACATCAATGGGGAGAGGGGGAGAACGGACTCGGAAATGATGTATGATGCGCGATAACGGTAAACGACGCGTCACGGCAAACCGTGGGCTGAACAAGACACAAGCCACCGTTGAGGGGTGGCGTGTGGACACGGAGAATGATTAGACGAGAATGGAATCAAGTACTTACCCCGGCCATGGCGCGGCTTCCGCGCGATAAGCAGGTCGCTGAGCGCAACCTCCGCCCGCGTAGTATCAACTTGGTCCTTTGAGCGCACAGGCGACGTCGCGCCGCCCCACTCGACCTCGTTCTCCTCGACGCCCGGCTCGTCGTCTGCATCGTCGATGCGCACCCCGGGCCCACGCACGCTCCCCGTATGCTGCACCTTTACCGGCCACTGCCCTGGGACTTGGTGGGCCTTGCGGGCTTGACGCTGGAGGAGGGAGGTGGCCTTTTTCAGGCGCTGGCGGTCGTGTTCGCGGGCGCGGGACTCCTTGAGGCTGGGGAGGGGCGGGGGGGACTTGGAGGTGGGCACGGCGTTCTCGTCGTTCGGGGTAGGGGCAGCTGGAGCCGTGGAGGTGGAGCGGGAGAGAGGGCCGTAGAATGTGGTGGGGCGGCGCATGGTGGTGGAATGGGATGGGATGGGTTGTATAAGTAGGTGCAATTGGTTGGTTAACAAGAGCAGGAGGAATGCGGAAGCCGAGTGAGTCCGCCTTATAAGGAACCCCGATAAGGATTAGGGCCGTGACAGCATTTGGCGTCACTTTTATTGCTCATCAGTGGCGCTGCAAGTCGCATTCGAGGTCAGTTAATCACGTTCGTTTGTCTCAATAGGGGTAGCCACGTTCGCTGCCGCCGGCACTGAGGCCCGTTTATAGCAAGAAAGGTACCCCGTAGCCCCTAAACGCGACATGTTAGCTGCGTCGACGCGTCGGCTCTGGTACCAAGGCCGACTGTAAGCGCTCGAATGACCATGGGTGCATCACAAGCCATCATTATGACTGCGCCTGACAACGTTGATTAGCCTGTGTAATCATTTTGATCATCATCATTTTCCGAGTCCAGCAACGTTTGCTCAAACGATTCTTCTCGCCGCATGAGGGGGGGAAACCACAACTGTGGGTGAACAGAAGGCCAAGAAACGCTGACTCAGCTAACGCGCTATGACGCCTCAATTCCCCGAAGTGTTACAAGTTCCGCCTTGACCGCGAGCACTTTATCGATTATGCGGACCATTTCTTCTGTGATTGGTGTGATGAGCTCTTTGACGACGACGACGAACTAGGGGAGCATTACGATGAAATCCATCCCTACTGCGACAGCTGTGATGAATACTTCGATGACGACGACGAGATGGACGCCCATAATGAAGAGGAACATTGGTGGTGCCGCTCCTGCGACAAATTCTTCCAGGGCGAGAACCAACTCCAATTTGTACGTCTTCCTGAACTGCCTTAACCAGGCATATATTAATTGACTTGATTACCCTACAGCACCTCAAATCAAAGAAGCATTGTCCGAGCAACGTCCCATGCCGAGGCGTAGGCTGTACACAGACCTTTACCTCCGTGTCCTCGATGCTCTTACATCTCGAAACCGGCCGATGCGTCTCTGGCATCACACGTGGCCTCATAGACAAAAAAGTCTGCGAGCTCGATCGCACCAACATCATCACCGATCCCAAGCGCATGCTCACGTCCTCAGCCTCTGCCACAAACAGCAGTACCAGATATTACGCGACCAATAAAGCGTATAACGGCACTGCGTGGGAGTGCTACCTCTGCCATGGGACGTACCAAACCCGCGCGGCGCTTAACCAGCACCTCGCGAGCCCTAGGCATCAGGCTAAGATATATGTGTGCCCTTCGTCGCAGTGCCGTGTGCCGTTCACTACCCTGAGCGCCCTGTGCCAGCATATTGAGAGCGAGAGATGTGGGGTTCACAAGTTTAGAGAGGTGAAGATCGCCATGGATGGTATTGTAGGGCAGATGGGAAGGTTGACGATGTAGGTTGTTCGGTGGAATTTTCTTTTTGTCTAGCCTACGGGGAAGACGGTGAACTTGGGCGGTCGAGATAGAGCCGGCAATTTGGACATTGCGATTGCGACTAGATTGGGGAGGTCTTGGAGGGAATTTTTGAGGAGGAGGTGTGTGAGGCCGTTTACATGAATCCCCAGCAGCCATGTCGTAGAGGGGAAGGTTGGATAATCTTATCATGACTCAGTATCACTGCTCTCCTTTTCGAGATAGATACGTACATTTATACATCAAAGGCAGCCATTTATATTATCTCACTGGCAGTGATAGAGCGCAAAGAACCTGGGAAAC
>JAFLHD010008940.1:0-31726 GCA_018856295.1 Blastosporella zonata
TATATATGTATCTACAATGAGCTATATGCAAAAGAACATCAGAGAAAGAGAGAAATATCCTCAGTATGAGCTGTATTTGAAGCAGGAGTTCATTGCAAAAGGCAGGTTTGAAATTGGTGCAGTGTTTAATCAGGAGGCACGTGACAGAACATTGTTTTAAATGAGTGTGGATGCGTGTCAACACTTCTTATCTTCTGACCACTGATGCCTCCTCAGCGTGCCCCTCCTTGCCGTGTCCTTGACGGTGACTCGGACAATGAAGACTTGAACCTGCCTCCCAAAAAAAAAAGCCAAGCACTCTGGTCAGCCTCAAGTCCTGGCAAGCAAGACTTCTCGACGGTCGTCACAGAAGCCAAAACTGGATCAAGTTTCAAAGGGAGCTACTAACCAACCGTCAAATCAGTTATCTGGGTGGGAAGAGTTTGAGGTTGCATTGAAGGCTGGAATTGGACCGAGGACACGGAAAGGGAGAGAACTGTATGTATCCATTTATTTTGTGAATATATGCTCACTTTTTTGTTAGAAACAGCCCTTTGAAGCCTTACTATCATGCAGGAAATCTCATCCCACACATCATTAACCCATTCCTAGACGTTCACGCAATATTCACTTATGGTCTCGTGGATGATGGTTTGATTGACCCTGTCTCCTGCCACCCTGACCTTTGTGCTTGCCCTCTCACTCTCACTCTCACTCTCCCTTGTCCTTGTCCTCATCCTCATACTCTCCTTCATCCTCTATGTCACTGTTGTCCTTGCAGTTCCTGCCACCATCACTATAGCTGTCACAATCACCTTCGCCGTCGCCGTCGCCCTCGTTGCCGGGGAAGTGTAATGGCTCAGACAAGAGTAGTGGCGGTGACGACGAGAGTGGTGACTGGCTGTAATACTAAATGCTTAAATTACTGATACCAAATGACGACCAATATGTATACTGAGGACACCATCTGGAATGAAAATAATTGAACTTCTCATATGCTTTCAATGTGGGAGCTGGTGTGTATTGACGAGGTCTTCTAACTGCCCTTTAGTTCAAGGTCTTGTAAGTATGGGTTCAAATATATCTTGCTATTTCACGGAGCTTTCATGAAGAGCAAGAAAATAATCTCATATCTCGTGGGTAGCCTCGTACCCAGGTTGGATTAATTATGGTTCCTCGTTATTTAGAACATCTTATGAGAAGAGCATCAAGTCAGAAAATCGAGTTCCTTTTCACGCGAAGTATAACAAGTAATATATTGACTCTCATTTACCATCTGGGCCCTCTTACATTGCCAGATCAGTTATCGACTGTTTTGCCAATGAATGCACCATCACAACAGGGTCTGGTGCAATGGGTTTCTCTGTGCTCGAGAGGGCTTCAATCAAATGTTGACCAAGAACTGCTGCAATAGCTGGCAATGAGGAGCTCGTTGGACACGCCGGAAAGCAAAGGCCGTCAGATTTATTGACGTGAGGCATGTCATTTGAGTCGATTATCTACACCTTTTCTTTCTGACGATACATATTATGGAGTCCTCCCAACGCTTTGCTTTCTACGCCGTTCGCATCTTCGGTCAAACATGCAATAAGTCGGACGTACACATTTCCATCCTCTTAGGGAGCAGGTGCATTTTTGCAGAATTGAAAGAATACATGGCATGGCACCATTTGAATGGAGTCGAGCCGCACCTAGGCGAACGCCACCAAATCCTCAAGTATACTTAGCCGTGCCAGATGTAAATTACCATCTCTCGGCTGAAATTTGCTAATAATCTGGCATAGGTTTGTCTGGTCCGTCAGCTCAGTCGAGTTCAACCAGAGGAGAAATATTACACAATGTAAACACATTCTAACGTTCGTAAACTCCAATGAAGTTCGAACAGAACGAAACAGAAAAATTAGAACCAACTACCCTAAGCGCCGTTATGGTGGGTGTGATTCCCGACACATGCTCGAATTATCATGGGCCAGTGTGGGCACCGCTTATCAGATCCGCTAACCTCTCGAAAGGCTGACTTGCGCACACTCCTCCCGAATCAATGTGGGGGAGCGTTGCAAGTTATTTACCGGGCCAAATACCCGACCCTCCAGCGTCAGTCTTGGCGGCTGGTTTCATGTAAGTCGTTGTCTGGTGTTGGTAGTTGATTGTGGGAAGGTGACTTTTGTTCAGGCTGCGGGGTAGTGGTTTACTGTTCGCCACACTCGGACCGTGGGAATTTTGAATTTTTTGTACAGTTGGCGCCTCAGGAATTCACGGTTGCCTTGAGAGTTAGACTCTGGTACATCCTCGGCAGACAAACAGACGAGAACAATACCTTGCGTAGCACATCTAGGATTCAAACCAGAAAACAATGATATACATACTTGGTACAGATGCATTATAGCGTCTCCCATCCCCCTGCATCAAGACTGCTTTCCAACTTTCTCGCCACGGTTGTTGGGACTTGGTGGTTGAGCCAGTTCTTTCGAATCTCCTCCCAACGTGCATAATGCAGAAATTGCCTGCGCCCACGTCTGTAATATGAGTGTTAAGTTGTGGGGGGGGAAAACACGTGAAGTTGGATGTACCTCATTGAAATGTCAATCTCCCCGTGAGCATCAAGGTAAGGAGATTGAGCAAAGGTGCCATTGTTAGCAAAGAGGTAGAGCAGAGAGCATCGCTTCACGAGGAAGTAGATTCCAATGGTGCCTCCGCATCTAACACAGAAGTGTCAGTACTGCACATCAATTTTCAGAGGGACGGCGGAGGCTTACGTCTGAGTGTGCATATTGCATTCACCATGCTCGCCGTAATCTCTGTCAACACAGCAGTTGCTCTGCATGCAACATGTTACGCCGCACAACAGACAGATCGCAGCATCGTTAGGGAGCGTATTACACCGAAGGCATGTCAAGGCCTTATCTCGCTGCCCAAACAGATCATCTAAAACCAATGGCAGGCGTGCAAGACGGTACACGGACGGCAGGTCTAGCATGACAGTGCAGTTCAATTGCGACGCAGCGTGGGAGTGGCCATAATGGGCACACCAGCCTGAAAGCGCATTTTGTAGGGTGTCTTGGTGGGGGAGGCTCGAGAGCGGAGGGATGCCAAGCATTTTGAGAAGGCGGGTATACTCACACTCATTAACATTCGAGGGAGGGGCGGGGAATGCAGATGGGAGGATAGCGCGACAAAGGATGGAAGCTTTTCGGAGGAAGGGAAGGGTGTATTCATACAGCAATTTTTCGATGCGGGCTTCACCAAACGTCTCAAATGCCAGCGTAGCAGTATGTTCAAAGACTGGGGAATGGCGCACGACGGACATGAAGAACATGCGCACGTCGCCAAATATGTGTTCATGTGAACGGGAAGGAAGCTGGACGGTGCTGAAGCTTCGAGTCTTGTTGAGAATATAGACCAATCCAATGACGGTGCGCGCAAGACACGCATAGTACGTCAAGACAAGTACGTGCCTCAGTATATCCGGTGCAACTGCAGCAGTCTCGACGAGGATGGTGAATGGATCTCGCAGAAGGAGAGGATAGGAAAATGACGTTAGCGAAGTTCTACTCCACTCTGGTAAGAGCCTTTTGATGATAGCTTGTCGAACAGCGTCTCTTCCCTCATCTGCCCTTCCAGGGAAATGAATCTTGACGAGTGCCGTTAGGCATGACAAAACTCCCCTCACCATTCGCATCTGGGTTTCAGACATCATATCGACCATGAGCTGGCCGCGGGAGTCAGAACCGCGTTGCGCAGTTTCCAGGGCCGCAATGGTGTAACCGAGGACCTCCTCAGGCAGGTAGAGCCCTGCACCTCGTTCGCCTGGCTCAGGTTCGGGTCGATCTCGCAAATGTCGAGTCTGTTGGGAAAATGACTTGGATATGACCATGACGGTCTCCATCATCCGAATGACATCGATCCCTTCAGGGTGTTCATAATTCCTGAGGGCGGTGGAGTACCCCGAGTCTTGCGCACTCCAAAACACAAACTCTCCTGTGCCAGTCCTGAACTGAAGTGACTCTAACAGAGGATCCGGTTTTGACTTGAGAATGTTAATTCCTGCCGTCCTTATCCAGTCAGGGAATGATGTATCGTTGAGAGGCGTATTTGGTGGACTCGACACCGGTAGAAGTATGTTTCCCAGGCTCTTGCACAGAGGGCAAATGTACTCCTTGCGGGAGATAGTCTCCGGGTGATTCCTAGTCGCTTGCGCTCGATGCCGTGCACGGATAGAGAGGCTGTACTGATGGAAACAGTCCAGATGCATCATGTGGCTGCAAAACGACGCATGGAGACCAAAGCGAGTGTGTGCAGCGGGGAATCCATCGAAATGGGGCTGGGAAATGTTTTTGCGTTCGTGAGCGTCGTCGACAACGGGAGGGAAGGAGGGTGGGTGTGCGACAGGATCACGATCAATTGAGAGAGGCATTTCAAGGACTTCGTTCAGGTACGCGTTATTGTTCTGATTGTTGGGAGTGTCAGGATGGCGTCGGATGAATCGACTAGCCTGGAGGAAGGCGAGGGCACCAAACGGCTTGATCGAATCGACATCCTCTTGACACACGATACAAGTCCCGAACGAAACGTGCTGAACGTGATCAGTCTCCATCTCGTCGTCGTCTTCGTCATCCACATCGTCAAAGTTTATTGCGAAGCTTGCTTGTTGCTCCTTCATCTTCTGCATGATTGCATCCTGTCGTGCCTTGGCTGCTTTCTTCCTGAGTTCATCAGCATTAGGAGTAGACTCGTTGGCTTCAGGGATGTGCTTTCGAGAACCACGGACGGCATCAGAGGCATGAAGATTCATCTGAGTGAGGATCCAATGGATCCTCGGCTGGTATGTCTTGTAATTGTCGTGGTGTTCAAGGGTGCAGATGATGTCGATGAGAGTTTTCCCGTCCACGAAATGCTCCACAGCACTCATGTGCGAGAATGCAGCAGCACGTTCGACGAGTGCAACCATGACAAGATGGATGGCCTGATCAAGAATGGCCTCTGCCGACGGTGGCACCGAGCCGGTCGAATCGGTAATAGCAAGGATGTTGAAGATGGCATAAAACACAACCTGTAGCAACGCTTTCGACTCAAAAGCCGCAGGAAGGTTCGCGAAAGGTCCACTTTTCACAACGAACGGTTTGGGCACCAAAACCGGTTCCTTAACCCCTGTCTTCTTCTTTAATCGATTCCGGAGAACGTTCTCCACTTCTTCCCTCTTGTTCCGCGTATAGTGGTAGAAGAAGGGGTTGACCTCGTCGTACATCTCGTCCCTCAGCTCATAGACACCCGATTCGGTCGCCGTTTCCGGGGACTTAAAGTGTGCCACCTCGAGCAGCATCCTCTCGAACGAAACATCCTCAACCAGCCGTTCTGCCACGCGTTTAACAAGATCCGTGTAACTGCATGGACCCATTGCAAGGGCGTGTATGATCTCTCGACGTATTGCATCATTGATGGGCATTTTCGAGGGATTGGCCGATTCGGTCAGGATCGTGATCAGAACGTAAAGGAACTCCTCGACCATGCTAGATAGCTGAGCGCCTTCGTATGCAAATTCGAGGACATCGCTGCTAAAATACCCAACTAAACTGAAACGGTCCAGGATGGTCACGATAAGAAGGCTAGGGTCAAGGACAGCGAGGGCGATCTGGAGGACGAATAGATCCTGGTCGTAGCAGAGCTCGCGGAGCATGTAGTCGCGGTAATGGAGGAGTTGACCCCGAATGGCGAATCCATTGCGGACCCAGAGCCCGGTGCGAATCTGGGCGATCATGGCAAGCACTGGATGTAGGTTTGTCAAGCCACGCTAGCCGCGAATAATTAAGCTGTAAATACCTCGTAGGGGAAAGTCGATAATGGTCAAAATGGCCTTTTCGTTTGCCTGCTGAAGGAGAACGTCACGGATGCTCCTCATCCCGATCTTCGCCAACGACCTCTCCGTAAGCAGATCAATATGCTTGAAGAGTTCTGCCAGGAGCCAATGTAGCGAATGATGGAAACTGACCCATCCCTCCAGGACGTCAAAAACTATCACCTCGTACTCCGTATCCGCAAAGGGCACGTTATGGAACGTGATAGGAGAGAATTTTTCTCGATCCAGCCTGTCCTCCGCAAGAGTACACACAACGAGAATACTGTGGACCACTGTGCCTATAGCAGACACCAACTCTGCAGCCGAGGCGTTTGAGTATGCTTCCCCATAAGTTTTGATCACCCTCGACAGCGAAAGCGTGACATTAAACACACTGATCCACGCATCGGTTTCATATTCGACATGACTGTTGGCCGCGCGCTTATTAGGGTTAACGCACATGAATAGCTGACACGTCTTCGCAAACTGTGTGATGTATTCGCGGTTGCGGGCAATTAACCCCTGCACTGACTGTGTGTGACACAGGTAGCGCAGGTCGCTGAAGACGGGCATGAAACGCTTAGATTTGAAGGGAAAGCTCTCGACGTCGAGTTTCACACCACTAGACGGCGGGTACACGATGTGCTTGTCGATAATTTGGTTCGTGAAAAAGGCGGCAATGATGGCGAGGAGCCGAGAGATGAGCTTGTGGTTGCGGACGACATGCAGCGCTACGGAGGGCACGGTAAAGAGTTGAAGTGCAAAGTACTTGATTGACGTCTCCGCTTCTCGATCCACGAGGAGGTACGCATCGATCACCCGAGGATACACGTTGGCGAAATGGCCAGCTGTTGAAGGGTTAGTGAAATAATGTGAACGTAAATTTTCACATACCGAGTGACAGTTTGTGTTCGCTACTCAATGAAATCACAGAAGCGTAGATCTCCTTGGCACTCAGACGAGGTTTCTTCCACAGCCGGGTGTGATACAGAAACAGGGCATCGAGGCGAGCTGGATTCGGTATCTCTTTGAGTGAGAGAATGGCCTGGGCACTGACATTGTAAGAGCCGCTGTCCTTCCTCCTGGGAGACATGAGCTCCGCCGCAATGACTTCCCGCAAAATCATATAGTCAGTTCCAAGCCGGCTACGCGTGAGATCGAGCAGCCACTCGATAATGACTTCAGAAACTTGCTCTCTGAACGTGTCGTATGCACGACGTATGGTGACTCCAAGGTCGATCTGGGTGATTGTCTGCGCCATCTCAAGCAGTCGGGTGACGTTCGTGTTCATCTCGATGATCTCACGGCCGTTCTCGTCAATGCGGTTAGCGACCACAGCGGCTTCCTCCCTCGTCCGATTCGTCATGTCGCACAGGAGCTTGATAACCTCCTCAAACGAGTGCTTGTCGTCGTTCCAAATCACGACGCAGTACTGGTCCTTCATCATCGGGTCTGCCGACGGCTGAAGGCGTAAATCGGCCTCATTCTGCGGGACTGTCGATTCATCGGGAGAGTAGTCGAGTGTGTCAAGGACGAAATCCAGAGCATAGCCAACGGTGCGCCGCATCGTGTCTTGGAGTTCATGTGGGACAGACACACGATCTTGCACCGAGGGTCCATCGGATGACGACAAAGACTTTGCACTTGATTTCGGTGTAGCATCGACGTCGGCTCGACGCGATGGGGGGTGGCTGGGGCACTGCAGGGGAACCCTCCATGCCTCCTCGTCCCCACAGTCACAACACCCGCCGGGCTGTTGTGCGATGAAGAAGCTAACATTGTGGTCGGCATGGTCCGTCGCGTGGAAGCAGTTTGCACACATCACGCAGCTGTCATCGAGCGCACAGTCCCTGAAACTAGGTGTCAAGGCTCAGTCCACGAACAGCCAGGCATCAACTCACTTGCATCGAAAGCAACTGTCCCCCTTCTTAAATATCCTGCTACACGATCTCCCCGGTATCGGTGCGTCTGTACGCCCTGCGCCCGAGAATCCAAGGTCAGATTGCACCTGACTGAGTGTCATATGTAGTGGTAAGCTGGAATTGGAGTTGGGAAGGAATAGATGCGCATATGGACCCCAAAACGCTACATAGAGCTCTGAGAGGATCTCTGCACGAGTCGCTGGGGTAAAGACGTATTTCCGCGACCCGGGCATCGTTTCTAGGGCGAAACGAAGATGTTGAAGTGGGTCTGAGGTGCGATCGCGGGGGTTCATCGGTGACGAGAGAAATTTAGCTGGAAAGAAAGAGGATAAAGCAGACATTCCCGAGCTTTCTATATTGTGAAAATAGTCTCTATATGGCTCCGTCGTACAAAGAGCCAAGTACTGATCATGGGAGGAAGGCAGGAGTGAGAGTTGCCGCTTTTGGCAGGCATCCGTCATCTCCATTTCCACGATCATGGACATTGCGTATTGTAATGCATGTATCAGTTCCTTTTTTTGTACTCAGGTATTCTCGTCCACAATGTAATCCCGAGCTCTTCCCTCAACGGATGTGCAGCATGATTATAAACACGACACCTGAGAAAACCATGGGACATTTGCTACCTTGAACATATGTATGTATCATAGAAGATCAAGGTTGTCGAGTAGAGGAGTGTTAGTGTTAGTGCAGTACACCCGCTGGTAAGAAAAGTGAATTGA
The DNA here is from genome assembly GCA_018856295.1 of Blastosporella zonata. NCBI lineage: Eukaryota > Fungi > Basidiomycota > Agaricomycetes > Agaricales > Lyophyllaceae > Blastosporella > Blastosporella zonata. Next base: position 8,457 of record JAFLHD010008940.1, read on the forward strand.
ACAGGAAAAAAAAAGTATCGAGGTCGTTTGTGCCATGGCGCCAAAGCTCACATGAAGTTGTGGCCAAACCAGCAGCATCGCGCAATCTTTGAAAAGAGAGAGATGAGTCTCGTACCCAATGCAGCTCTATGGAAGCTTCCACGCAATTTTTCTCCTAAATTCTAGTGACAAAGCTCCCAGTCGGCGGTAAAAAATTGGCAACCATTATTTCCCTCTACTGGGCTTCCCCTTCCCCTTGCCAAATGCCTTGCCCTCAAAGCCTGGACGCGCTTTTGTCTTGGACTGTGCCTTACCAGTACCCTTGCGCTTGTCGTTCCTTCGCTCATTACGCATGGCAATATTGTCAGTGCGCTTTTTCTGCTTCGCCGCCATCGCCTGTGTAAGTTGTTCCTTGCGGTCATCCCTGCCTCGAATTCAGGAAAGCGCGCATTAACTGAAGAATAAAGAACTCACCACTCCTTCTTGCTCTTCCCTTTTTCCTTCTCCTTGCGCTTTACTGCCTTCTTCAAGCGTGCCTCGTCGTCATGCACCTTGACACCTTCCATCCGCGCCTCAGCCTTCTCCCATTGATCTCGCTCGGCAATCGCACGTCGTTTCTCTTCGGGCATAGATGCAAGCCGCTCTTTGCGCGCTGCCAGCTGCTCAAGTGCCTGCTGTGGATTCGTCGTCGTCTTGAGGTGCTGTGCCTTCTTCGCCGACGGTTGAGCCCCTGTAAGGGAGGAAAAAGCCACTGTCGCCAGTGAGCCCATGCGAGAGGTTTCTTCAGGAACTAGTAGTTGGGTCTGTTTGATCGCTGTGAGCAAACTCGGAATCGAAGAGGCTTTGAGGGACTGACCTTTGTGAGATGGCCCTTATCCCGCTTCTCCTTGGGTGTTGGGTTGTCCTTGCCTTTGCCCTTCCGCCCTTTTGCTTCCTCTTCTCTTCGAATTTTCTCTCGTGTCTCCTTCCGCCTCCGCTCGCGCATGGCGGCCCGTTGTGCACGGCGCTCTTCAAGAAGCTCATCCCTCCCACCATCACCAGTCTCCTGCCCACGCCCACCGCGCCGCAGTTGGGCCATTCGAGCATGTAGTTTATCCCTCAGCGAGCTGATGCCGCCTGAAGAAGGCATGGGGACGATCTCGTGCTCATCCTCATCCCCAAGGTCGACGTCCGCATCAACCTCCATGCCGTCGGAGTCCTCGTCATCGAGAGTGGCAGCCGCCTTGCCTTTAATGTCAACGACCGACTTGTTGGCGGGATCGAGCTGTGAAAATGTTCACTTTGAAATCAGACTTTACATACAAAAAAACGCACCTTTTCCCGCTTCGCCTTTTTTGTTGCCTCTTTTATAGCCTGCTTTGGCGCTTTTGCATTCTTGCTGTGTTTTTGGTATTTTGAGGCCTTGGATGAACGATAAATTGCAAATAATTAGGAAGAACTGAGATCGTACTTGTTCCTCTTTCTGGTCCTGGACTATATAGTATTTTGCTGGTATAAGCCTTAGAAGAGCTTCAAAAGTGTCATTGTGGGCCTCTAAAGAGGCGCGGAGAGTGGCTGGCGCGGTGACCATTGAGGAGAGAAAGGAAAGTGAGGGTGGCGGTGTCAATTGTTTTGGCTGATTGATTCCTGACGGCGTCGGTATTCTGTACGCGTCTCGTCACCAAGGTTGTCACGTCACGTTCACGCTCTCCATGGCTCCGTCCACAAAGGTCACAAAGGTCACCAAGCCTGGAGGTAAGGACATTAGAATGTTCTTTGGTGCTGTACCTAGCAGCCAGAAGTCATCAACTCAGGTATATCGCCGTTCTTTCTCTAATTATTACAACCTCTCTAACCACAACAAGGCGTCGGGCTCTGGATCCCAGAAGAAGGTTGCTATAGAAATCAGTGCGTCGCATTCTATCATACTGAGTGCGCTGTTTCTAATGCGATGGTCATTATTACAGGCGATGACGAAAGGTCAGTTTCGTCTCGCACGCGAGGTCCGTTCTAAAATGTACAACAGCAAGAAGCCCACCACTTCGCACCCTCGCCCATCAGTATCCAAACCGGCAAAAGCGATGGACATAGACGACGAGGAGCTACATCCGAAGAAGGTTTCGCCTGTCAAGCGGAAGAACCCCGCTGACGGCGATGACGAGGCCAGGAAACTTCACAAGAAGGCGACGCTCATGAACATCAGCGACGACGAGGCGCCTGTCAAACTAGTGGCTTACGCGAAACGCAAGAAGATTATTGACAGCGACGATGAAGACAACTCGCCTCCGAAGAAGACAGTGAATCCGTCGGCCCCATCCAAGGCGAAGTCCCGTACAGTCCTCGTTTCAAGCGACTCGGAAGAGATGTCTCCTAAGAAGTCAGCTACAAAATCTCCTGCTGCACCCAAAGCAAAACCACGAGCGCCTCGAGCCTCGACTAGCAAACCAAAGGCCAAAACCGACGATTTCATTGATGATTCCGATGAGGCCGAGGCCGATTCATCAGATGCTGAAGAACTCATAGGCTCCAAGGGCAAAAAGGCTGCAGGACGCGTCCCAGCGAAGCCTAAGCCCAAACCGAAGCCCAAAGTTGAGGATGCGCCATTTACCAACGGTAAGGGCAAGGAGAAGGAGAAAGAACCATCCAAGCCCAAATTCGAGTATGTCACTACCTGTCCATGTTAGCAGCCAATAACTGACAGCTCCACAGCTGGGCTGCGGCCAAGGCTGCTAAACTTGCAGGTCCAGTGGCGCATGGCTCTAAACAAGTCCCGGATGGTGCGCCAAATGCTCTTGCCGGGCTTTCGTTCGTGTTCACGGGCGAACTAAGCAGTTTCTCGCGCGATGAGGCTGTCGACCTCGCTAAGCGCTACGGAGGGTACGCGATGTTTATAGGATCAATGAACTTCAATTAATTCCAAACAGACGTGTCGTGCTGCAGCCGTCAAGTAAGACCGACTTCGTGGTGTTAGGGGACAACGCCGGACCTAGTAAACTTGCGGCGATTAAAAAACACTCGATTCGCACAGTCAGTGAGGATGAGTTCCTTGCTATGATTGGAAGCCGGAAGGGCGGTAAGATTGACGAGAAGACGAAGAAGAAAATGGAGAAGGAGGAAGCTGCTATAAAAGAAGCCGCCAGGGAGTTGGAAAAACGGGAGCAGGAAGATAAGACGAATGCTGGCAGGTATGTGTGGCGTTTGTCGACCCCTTGTGTACGATTAACCGAAAGGAATTTAGCCCTAAACTCGTGGATCCAAAGTCGCAATTGTGGACGACGAGGTATGCGCCTCAGTCCATGAAGGAGATCTGTGGCAATAAGGCCCAGGTTGAGAAGCTACAATTGTGGCTCCATGAATGGTACGCTCCCTTTCTACATGTCGATCCTCAGCTGACTCTCTTCTTCGCGGTAGGCAGGATAGCAAGAAAGCAGGGTTCAAGAAACCTGGGAAGAACGGAATGAATGTGTATCGTGCTGTCATGATCACAGGCTCCCCAGGAATTGGCAAGACTACTAGTGCCCATCTCTGTGCGAAAGTGGAGGGCTATACACCAATAGAACTAAATGCCAGTGATGCCCGAAGCAAAAAGCTGGTCGAGGTACGTTTGGTCACTGGTTACGCTTTATCTTGCATTCACCGCACGATCAGAACGGCATGAACGTTAATAATTCTTCCCTTGATAAATTCGTTGGGAGCCATGTGAGTATAAGCTGCTGTTGATTCTACCACGATTAACGGTGTTCGCCAAGGACACCAACTCCCTTGGGGTGACTATTACCGACAGGACGTGTCTAATAATGGATGAAGTTGACGGAATGTCCTCTGGTGATCGAGGCGGCGTTGGAGCTTTAAACGCCCTGATCAAAAAGTCGCAGGTCAGCCATGAATCGTGTTGTACGGTTGAAGTAGGACTAACAGATATGGAACAATATAGGTGCCCATCATATGTATTGCCAACGATAGGCAGGCCCAGAAGCTCAAACCACTGATGGCAACGACCTATAATATGAGTTTCCAGAAGTTTGTACCAGGGTTGCAGGGGGCTTCAATCTTCTGCTGACATCGTAATTCTAGGCCGCAGGCGGCCGCAGTGCGCTCACGGATCCTGACCATTGCCTTCAAAGAGAAGATGAAGATCCCTGCAAACGTCATTGACCAGCTTGTCGCTGGCGCGCAGTCTGACATTCGTCAAGTACTCAATATGCTGTCAACGTGGAAGCTGTCAAGTGACACAATGGACTTTGATGAAGGCAAGAATTTGTGAGTCCCCTCCATCTTGATATGCACGAACTTTTCTGACTTTGCGATAGGGCGAAGATGAATGAGAAGTATTCGATCATGAGCCCTTTCGATATCACATCGAAGATGTTAGGCCCTTACCTTTTCTCTGCAACATCGAGGGAGACCCTCGGTGATAAAATGGAGCTGTACTTCCAGGACCATTCATTTGTCCCATTGTTCATCCAGGTCAGTATATGATGTTTGGTGTGGTCTTCCGCCAAAGTGCTCATTTTTTGGTCAGGAAAACTATCTCAAGACGCAACCCGCGAAAGTCCGTGATTTGGAGGGGCCCGAAAAAGTACTGAAGCAGCTGGAGTTGATGGACCGTGCGGCCTCCTCGATATCAGACGGCGATCTCCTGGATGCCTTGATTCACGGGTCAGTGGTCTTTACCTTGGCTATGTCGTAATTTTGAGGGCTCGAATTTCCAGGCCTGAACAACACTGGAGCCTCATGCCTCTACATGCAGTGTGCTCGACTGTTCGTCCTGCTTCTGTGCTGTATGGCACTGGAGCACACTACGGAGGTCCAAACTCGATGACTTTCCCTACGTAAATATTGCTTTTGCGTGTCTATGCTCATCTTATGCTGACCTTTTCCTAGATATCTCGGCCAAAACTCTAAGCAAAGCAAGCTAAACCGCCAGTTGACCGATGTGCAGATTCGCATGCGTTTGAAGGTTTCGGGCAATAAGGCAGAAATCCGACAATCGTATCTCCCCGCGCTGTTTCCTCACATCGTCAAACCCTTGATGGACGATGGAGCGGTTTGTGCCCACTCCTTGTGTCCCATTAATCAATCGCTGATCAAAACCTTCACGATAGAGTGCTGTTGATGAAGTGATTGAGAGAATGGATGAGTATTACCTCTCAAAAGAAGATTGGGACACTGTCGTGGAGCTGGGAGTAGACCAAAACAAAGATGATCTCGTGATGAAGAAAATCTCAGCAGCTACGAAGACAGCTCTGACCAGAAAGTAAGCGATCCTGCCCACCATATATGTTCCTCAGTGCTTACAACATATGTCAAGATACAACAGTTCGGAGCATCCGATCCCATTCCATAAAGGCCAGGATATCGGAAAACCCAAGAAGTTGGCCGCAGGACCTGCACCGGACCTCGAGGATGTCTTTGACGTATGTTTTCATGCTACATCCAAAGGAGACCTATCGATTAATGGGCCTCTTCTCTTTAGCTTGACGATGTAGTCGAAGATGCATCAGATGACGAGAAAAAGAAGAGTCCGGACGATATCAGCAGTGACAAGTTGATACAAGTGTCCAAGAAGAAGAAGGCACCTGCGAAGAGTAGGGCTAAGAAATAGACTGTGATGGATATCACATACTGTATACGTTGAATAACTCAATCACCCATCTAATAGTATGCATATATACGATCACAACGGATCTCCACAGGCGTTCCAAGGTGAGACGACTTCCACAGGTATGATCTTCAGGATGCTCTTGCATTGTGATGGCGGTGGATTCGTCTGCCGTACTGGGATAAAACCAACTAGCTATGTATAAGGGATCATACTATAACCCAGGTAGGATGGGATGATAGTACTACATACATTGAATTGCTTACACAGACATGTTGCTAACGACTTCCATCCTTGTCCACTCCCCCAAGCCATCCGTCACTCCGATTATGGCTCTCCAGACAAGCATCCTGCTTGTGATTGTGGTCCACGATTCTGAAGTCTCTTGCAGCGTCATTGAAATACGCCAAAGTGCCTCCACACTTGCACCCCATATCTGCAGTAACTCGTCGGTCGGTGAGGTTTCGTGAATTTCATGGGCCCTGTATAACGGCCGGGAAGGTGTCTTGGGCAAGATCCTAGTCGATGCACAAGGAACAGTAGTGGAAACCTCCAAGACCTTCAGGCACTCAGCAAGCTGATGCAAAAGAAGACGCATGTTCGCAACGTAAGGACCAGGGAGAAGGCTCAGCTGCAGGGTTGCTTGAACGGCCTGCAGGAGCGCGGCAGACGGGTGGGCTGAAACACGAAATGTTTTGGTGGACGAAGCTCAGTAATCAAGATACACTTACCAGACTTCGGATTCTCCGTCAAGATTAGAAGACAGCGACAAATCACCGTTCGCCATTCTCCGTTTGTTGATGCTTCTAGTTTTCCAGGATCTACAATGATCATGATATTGTGGAGGATCTTTATCCACTCTACAGTGTTTGTATCCTTGTACGTCCTCAGCTGAATCTCGATCCATGACAGGAGCCCAGACTTGAGAACAAGGGACATCGTGGCTTGAGCATTACATGTCAGATTTGCCAGAACCTGGTAAACAGTGAATATCGATCTCATTTGACATATCAAACACTCACCTCAAGTATTCCAACACGCAAAGCGCGGTCGTCTTCTGAGCTTTGGAATAAGCTAGCAAGAAGGTCCCAGGTGTGTCGGCCTTTAAGAACTCTCCAGTCGGCACTGCTCATCATGCCGTCCGACAGGAAGCGGATCATCCACCCACGCTCCTTCTTCCAGTCATCGGAACTGCTGTACAGCATGTTGTACAGCATGGGTACATCATTTGTGTCCAGCTCTGGACGCTGCAGGAGGAATCTCGCAGTGATGGGATAGCTAAAATTCGACGGATAGAAGATACCTCTCAGGGCGTGCAGAAGGAGAAGCGTGGTGTACGACGGAAGTCTTCGCGGAGGTTCGTCACCTGGAGGAGGGAGTACATCCTTGAGTAGTGTCAGAATGTGCAGCACATGTGGACGTTCTTGAACATCGGCATTCTTTCGAAATTGAGTCAGTGCGTTGGGTCGAGTAGATCTACAATCACATACCTCAAGGTATTGCCATAGCCCTGCTAATTGGCAAAGCGCGATGTCGCGCATTGCCCTGTTCTTTGACGACAGTGCTTTAATCAGCAAACTTGCAATGTTCGTCCTAAAAACTTCGACCCATGCAAAGGCGGACTCTGGTGGGTTCTCTGCAAGCATTTGGGCGAAGAGCAGTATCAAAAATATGGGGTCATATAGCTGCACTTCATGAGAAGATGCCTTCTCCGTCGAGAGGACTTCAAGGTTCCGCCATGTAGGGAAGCTTAGACATGTACGGAGCAACAGAATGGCGTCAAGACTATGTATCGCCTCCAATGAGGTTGAAGATAACATATTCGGAGTCGCCGACCATTTACAGAGAAGGGATGCGATCGACATCTTCCGCTCTACCTCGAAGAGGCGGAATATAGAGAGGATCAGGCCGTCGGCCTTGGACAGTGTTCCACGATAGATCCTAACAAGAGGCTCTACATGGCTAGCCTGACACGTGTTCGATGGATGGAGATTGAACAGGGTGTGCAACAGCTGAACGATGACTTCTCGAGTTGAGGAAGCATCAGTCGACATGTTCCCTGCGTATTTGAAGAAACTGGCATGTTGCAAGATGCTTTGTAGATGACGGTTGATAACAACAGGCTAACATGATAATTAGCATTGATGAAAGCCAACAAAAAAGATATACGTGCTTACCTTGAGGTGGACGCGGGACAACAAAATAGTGATCAAGTTGATAGAAGACAAGTGGCCAAATCGATTTTGAATCACCACCCCTAGCGCGGTCTCCACAAGGTGGGGCTTAACCTCTGACGCAGAACGTGCTAGCAATGCTGCATAAAAGGGGACGATCAGAATAAAAAATTAGAAGTTAGGATCCAAGCCTACTGAGGTCATCTATGACGGTGTCGAAGTCCGAATCTTCCTCCTCAGCGAAGAATCTAGTTCCCCATTGGATACCGTGATTAATGAGTACCGTTGTGAGGCCTTCGGAGTGTTGAGGAAGATGCGCGTGAAGCTGGCGACCGATCGATAACATCGGGGAATTGATTTCGGTGACAGAAAATGCCTGAACCGTACGAACAAGAGTTGCGATGAAATCAGATGTCCTCGAGGGTACCAGGCGCGTCAGGAGTGATATACAGACACTCGCGACAGATCGAATGGATTGTGGAAGAGCTTGATCCAAGACCGCGTCAAGAATGCGTGAAAAATGAGTAACCCATGCATCGTCATCCATCAACTCATCGCCTTGGGATGAAGTGACATCGAGGAAGGCGTGCATCACAACGATGAAGTGTGCCAGCGACTGGGTAGTACAATCCTTGCTCGACAGCCACGACATGATAGCGCCTCTAGGCAAGTGTCCCCGATAGATGAGGCCTGAAATGATGATGACAATTGAAGGAGTCCAGGAATCTTGCGTCAAGAAGACCTGAACTGGAAGGTCTGCGGGCCATCGATCGAGACGCCGGGACCATTGCAGCTCCGCCTGTTTCGTGATATCCTGGATGTATGTCTCTTCGAAATTATCTCCACAGCGCCTACCATCATGGTACGCTGGCAGTGACGATTGGAGGGTGATGGCAATCAACTCCTCTAAAATAGCGGAGGGCATCTGAGAATAAAGGGCCACAAGTTTGGGCAACCTTCTGATTAACTCCTGTCCTGAATCCGTCCCAACCGTCATCGAATCCCTCACGGCAGTGAGGACGGCTCCTAAGAGTGCCAGCGCTGTCGACGTCGAGGATATTGATTCGATTGACGGGGCGTCTAGGAAGATGGAGTCTAGAAGCCTAAACATTTGCTCGGGTTGGAAGTATTGAATCCACGTAGAAGCAAGCGATACCTAAACAAATGTGTGAGGCTTTCCTTGATCATGGGAGAGGGGCGTACATACCTGAATAGGATCGTCGACTAAGTCAGACATCAGAATCTCTAGCCAGTGCGAGCAGGTATCTGACAGGAGCTCCCTGTCTTGTACGTTTCCTGGATCCAAGGAATCCTGAACTAGTCGATGGAGCGCTAGAAGAGTCATCAGTATGCATAACAACATTCTACTTGACACCCCAGAGAGCGCACGTACCTTCAGCGATGACATGAGGTAAAGACCCCGACCTTAAATACGACTTGACGATGCGCGAGTGAATGAAAACTACTGCCTTGAGGGCTCCGAAATCATCCGTCGGCAGCGTTGTCGATGCTTTTTTCAAGATCAATGCCAAGAGGAAGAACATGCCCCCCTTCGCTTCACTAACAACATCGCACGCTAGCCTGTGACCGATAAGATAGACAGCCCGCTTTGCTTCCACAAGGCTAGGTTCACCCAAACCAAACGCTGTTTCCGCAAGGATCGCTCGACATGTTGGGTCGGCCAGCTGCTGTTCGCCTGAATGGAGGAACAAAAAATCAAACGGAAGGCTGTCATACGTATAGCCAGGCTCTTAGCTTCACGCCAAAAAGGTATGGAATCTAACGCACTGTTGTCGCAGCTCGAGGTATCTAGACGATACCTCCAGACCTGTCCAAATGGACTCTGACGCCGGTGATAGATGTTCCAAAAGCATCTTAAGAGAAGGCGGGTGAAGCTGACAAAGAACACCGGCCACACGAGCAACTTCGGCAGATCCTGTGGGAGCATCCAGGAGACGAAGCCAGTCCACGAGTTCCTGTGCCGCAGATCTCCGCGCCTCCTTGGTCGGAGCTACATGTATATGGACGCCGTGAGTGGTAAGGATTGTTTCTTGAATAAGGTTCGCTTACGGATAGGCATCTTCTCCGCCTCAGACAGGAAACCCCTCACCTCATCAGACACATTTTGCACGGCGGACGAGGTTTCGCGTGTCAGGGACAAGACATCGGCGAGCAACCCGACTTCCCGTCGAACAGCAGTCGTGACGACAGGAAACTCGGAGAAGAGCTTCTTACCGTGTAGCATCGAATCGAGCCTCTCCTTCACCTGACGTAGAAACGACAAATCCTGTTGTGTACTCGCCAATCGGAACATGAGCTTGCGTACGAACGTCGCGAGGGCAAGAACGTCAGAGGCAGAGAGCATCTTCTTCGAGACCTTGATCTCCAACTGCTCAAGGACAGTCATCAACAGCGGGCTAGGCAGCGCCTCGGTCCGCTCGGGGGCAGCAACAGCTTGGTTAGTGTTGGGGGTAGACTGGTTGTCGAACGCATGAAGATCCTCGATGTACCGGTATGGTGTCTTGAGGCACCGTTGCACGCAGTCGTCTAAAAACGCAATGACGTTCTCGCCTTCGTCTGTCAGAGATGCGCCGTCGGGCGACTCTGTTCCCCGTCCACGCCGAGACATCGGCAAAGAGAGGAGCCATAGATACGGTTCGCTAGGGTCGTCTTGAAAGAGGATGCTCTCCGCGAGAATGTGCTCCAGGAGGTGCGATAGCGCCATGCGTGTTGCGGGGATGTCGGTGGTCGTGTAAGCACTGAGGAGGACAGCGAGGTAGCTTTGCGAGGAGGATCCTAATGTTTCAATGATAGGTAAACGTTTGAAATATGTATGAAACACGAAAAATAGCCATACCCATCTTCCCAGACCACACAAACTGGTCGCTGTCCTTAAGCAATCGTAGAACATGCAGCTGGCGTACAACATGTAGCTTATCGGCAGCTGCCACCTCGCCCATGCCCTCCTCCTCTGGCACCTTTTCCTCGGCAACGAATCCCTGGAGGAGCTTCCCAAGATCAAACCTTGCTTCCGCGACGACAAGGGGGAGGCAGCGCTGGTACATCCACAACAACCTTTGTGCACTTTCCGCTAACAGCGCCGCACGCGTGGGGTTATTCGCAGGGGGCACAGGCACAGGGGCCCCCGGCGTCATCGCAGGCGGTGCCTCGCTGAACTTTTGCTGTGAGAAGGCGACGATAACCTGGAAATCCGGCACGCGCTTCCTCACCTCCCTCTCGAGGTCTCTCCTTCTCTTGCTCCACTGCCCATCCGCATCGCTCTCCTCAAGAGCCACCTCCACCTCCCGGAACGCATCGACCACCTCCTCATATTTCGTTAAACACTTTGCGAGCGCTAACGCCGTGCAGTGCTGCACGAGACCTGCGGAAGAATGCAGGCCCCGGGAAAAGTGCGCTTTGGTGTTGACGGAGGGGAGGATGTTCTCAATGATGGTGGATAGAGGTGGGGGTGTGGGGTGGTAGAGCGTTGAGTCGGGGAGGTAGAATGATGGTATGGGCACGGATTGCGAGAGGACGGAGCCGAAGAACGATATGTTTGCGATCCATTTTGAGGAGAGGCGCGGTTCTAATGTGAGTGCGGCGCTGGACCAGTACCTAGAGGGATGAGCATTAGCGAAAGCAGAAGAAAGGAGATACAGCGGAAACGGACCCAGAAACGAGCTCTGGGCATGAACTCATGATTTTTAGTGCGAGTTCCTGCTGGCGAAGGTCTTCATTGACTTTGAGGGTTTTCAAGATGTTCGCAAGGATTCGGTTGTAAATCCTCCCTCGCCCAGATTCATCGTCGCCGTCTGACTCCCTCGGGTACCACCCACGATCCTTGAAGCATATACCGGTCCCAGGGCGGGTACAGATGGCGAGCAGGAAGTGATGGACGAGGTCTGCGGGCACATGGTCTAGGTCGTCGTCCTCTGCAGCGCTGCGGTCGTAGAGTTTTAAGACCTAAAAAAAGGTGTCAACATGGTTCCATGTGTATAGTGAGCGTTTGAGTGTACATGAGATATGGTGGATTCATTGAAAAGGCTGATCTTCGACGTTCTTTTGATTTTGGGATCAGACCATAGGCCCGCGAAACACACTTCGAGAACCTTCCGGACGACAGGATACGAGTCTTGGATAAGGCCTTTAAATATCGACAGCAGAGGTTCTCGATGCTGTTCGACGAACGTGGCTTTGACCTGGGTGGGGCTGTCTGGGCTGATAAATGACAAGATGAAAAGGACATAAAGAGTTCTGATGTCTGTGTCGAAATCAGAAGTGGGATTCGGGGAAAACAAATCTCTTACCAGGCTTAATGAGTGCGTCGGGACCGTCGGTCCCAGACTTGCGACGCATATTGAGAAGTTTCGGAAGAGACTATCGCAATGTCAGGACCGAATATATATAAAAAGTCCACAGTCAGTACCTTGAGTTCCCAACCAAATGCTTCCATCACTGCCTTTCTTTCGCACCCTCCCGCGAATGACGATAGTGCATTGTAGAGTTTTAATGTGACGAGTATCAGTTCCGCATGGGTGCCCCCAAGATACGAATTCAGTCGACGTGTATAGGTCGGTGTAAGAAGGGTCTTTACAATGGGTTGACCAAGGGCTTGAAAAGTGTAATGAGACGAGGTAAGCGTCAACAAAGACGACAAGACGGATACTAAGAGCGCAAAAAGTGAGTTTTGTCGCTAATTTCGAAATTAATCCCAATCCTCGTCTGTAAAAATAAGATACACACCTGTGTTAGACTGTCCCAAATTCCAAAGAGATCATGCGCTCCAGGTACGTGCTCCAGCCAGTGTTGAGCAAGTAGTAATCGAGCGTCCTGTGGTGAAATTGCATCCTCTCCCGGTCGTATCGATAGTTGGTTTCTCAAAGCGGTTAGATCTATGAAACTTGAGTTAATAGACCTTAATATAATCAGAAAACACGTACCCTGCACCAAAGTCTCCTGGTTCTGTGTACGTAAAGCAGAGTTGATATCTTCTACACTGGTGAAGACGCGCGCCGCATGCTCAATCCTCGGTCGTTTCGCCATCGATGGCCGAGAATTCTTAGTAGATGTGGTAGGCATAACAATGTCGTCAGCCCGTTAGCATAGCCTTGGGGATTTTCGCGGCCTTGATCTAGAGAAACGCGGTCGCAGAGTTGTAAAGTTCATAAAAATTACACACGTGACATCATTAAATTTGGCGCCCCAATTGCCAAGGCCCTGACTACAAGTGATCCAGCCCACCATGGTCGATCCAACCACGCAATCCAATTACTTACAGATCGCCACAGAACATGTTTCTTTCGAGTGGACCCTTGACTTCGATTTACAGATCGTCTCTGGTTCCGCGACCCATCATCTTCTCGTTAAGGAGGACGGTGTGAAGGAGGTGGTGTAAGAATCTTACCCCCAAGCAACACGGGCACCAGCTGAACCTTTGTAGATTCGATACTTTAGATCTGAACCTCCTCGACGCAAAGATCGATGGAAAATCTGTTCCTGTGAGAGCATTCTGCGGCCACCACTCTCACTTGTTAATGAACCGTATTCCAGTTCGATGTCAAGGGAAAGCATGAAGTTATGGGATCAGCCTTGCACGTTGCTTTGCCACAAGACCTCAAGGCGGGTCAGTATATCGATGTTACTGTCGAATACAGAACGACATCGGAATGTATTGCCCTGCAATGGTTGGACAAGGCGTACGTGATCTTCATTCACGAAACTCAACAATCTTTGACACGAAATAGACAGACGCAAGGAAAGAGATTTCCCTTCCTTTTCAGCCAGTGTCAGCCTATCTATGCGCGTGCTGTTGCGCCTTTACAAGGTGATACTCGATCCTCCATCTGCGATATACATATCCGCTCACGATTCAACCGCCTATCAATAAGACAGTCCTTCTGTCAAAATTGTACGCTGAGTTCTTTTGCTATCTGAATTTTGACCCATTCTCCAATCTGTAGACATACTCCGCGAAGGTCACTTCTATCTTCCCAGTGCTCCTCTCTGCCGTTCGTCAGTCTCCATCGCAAACTGGTCCAGTCCACGATGGAAAAGTCGTGGGCAAGGATCCAGTCACATACTCATACCGCCAAGTAAGCTCCACGGCGCCCACTTATAAGTCAATGTTGAACGCCGTTGCAGCATGTTCCCATCCCGTCTTATCTCATTGCCATCGCCTCGGGTAACGTTCACTACCGAGCCTTCCCCAAGTTTGAGGATAAGGAATGGACCTCCGGAATTTGGGCGGAGCCCGAGCTCATCGAGAGTGCTTATTGGGAGTTCAGCGAAGATACAGCAAGGTTGGTTGTGCACATCCTTTGCCGATGCTTCCAAGGCCAATAAAATCTACACAGGTTCCTCGCTGCAGAAGAGAACATCGTGACGCCGTATAAGTTCAGAGTCTACGACTTGTTGGTTCTCCCACCTTCCTTCCCTTACGGGGGAATGGTATGTTGGTTCTGAAGTCTGCCTTGTACTAAACCCTCACAGCGTTTCTAGGAAAATGCATGCTTGACGTTTTTAACCCCAAGTACGATGATGCTCTTCCATCACTCCAAATACATGTACTAACAGCCACGTAAAGCTCTCGTCACCGGCGACCGCACTCTGGTGGACGTGGTTGTCCATGAGCTTACTCACTCATGGTTTGGTAACGGTGTTACGTGCGTCACCGAATATCTCTCCCTTTTGTCTACTAATCCACCTTCAGTCACGCCCATGCATCTCATTTCTGGCTCAATGAAGGCTGGACGACATATATCGAGCGTGTGTTGCAGCAGACTCTATACACACCCGCACATCGCGACTTTTCGTTTATCATTGGCTCCAAAGCACTCCAGAGATCTCTGGAAGAGTTTGAGAAGGAACCCAAATATCAGCGACTCGTCATTGACTTCGAGCATGGAGAGGATCCTGACGTTGCCTTCAGCAGCATCCCCTACGAGAAGGGCGCGAACTTGATCCTTTACCTTGGTGGGTTTCTCGCTGCCCTTCTTCACTCGTTAGTCATTCAAACTTTCAAATAGAGCGCAGGCTGGGTGGCCTTGAAGCATTCTTGCCTTACGTTAAGGACTATGTGAGCACCTTCATCGGAACGAGTATCACAACGGAACAATGGAAAGCCCATCTCTACGGATACTGGGAGAAAAATGGTGGTCCTGAGAAGATCAAGATACTCGACTCTGTCGATTGGAATGTGTGTCGCTGCATTTTTTTTTGCTGAACGGCGACTGATGTACGACATCCACCTCAGGCTTGGTTCTATGGACAGGGTCAAAAGCTTCCTGTAGAATTAGAGTACGACACATCGCTGGTTAAAGCGGTGTATGCGCTCGCTTCGCGATGGGATGCCGCTCGCTCGACAGCGGAGGTTTCACAGCTCAACTTTGACGAGTCAGATCTGAAGGAGTTTGACTCCAATCAAACCAGTCAGTTCACGCAATCGCTCCTCGATCCGTTTGACTGAATCCATTCCCTAGTCGCCTTCCTCGAGCGGCTCCAGTCTTACCCGCCACTGCCTCTCAGTCATGTCCGCCACCTTGGCACGCTCTACAAATTTGCCACAACACCTAATGCTGAGATCCGCTTCCGTTTCTACGAGCTTGCTCTCGCAGACCCCGTGTCCGATTCTGCCAAGGCATTTGCCGCCGATGCGGTTAATTGGATTGTCGGTGCAGACTCGCAATCTGGATTGATTGTGGGCAGAATGAAGTTCTGCAGGCCTGTTTTCCGTGCTGTATTTAAAGCAGACAAGGATCTCGCCGTGGCGACTTGGAACACGAAGAAAGGTGCCTTCCATCCTGTTGCGAAGAAGTTGATCGACAAGGTACTTTAAATAAATAAATGGTTCGTATCACCGCAACTTGGTACTGATGTTTTTCTGAAACAGGATCTCCAACTCAGCTGAATATAAATATGCAATTAGTGGTCTGGAAATCATCTATACTTCGAAGTAGAGCTACGTTTGTAGGGACTGCATACATGCGGATGAGAAGCCGCCTCTTAAGCACCAATCTGCCTCAGGGTATCAAAAATTGAAGCTTCTATGTAATGAGTACATGCCTATTAACACCAAGTCTACTTAAACCCTCCCCACAAATCTCCAAACACATCATCCTTCTTCGGCTGCGTCGATCCGACTCCAGATGCAGACCCAGACCCAGCAAAGAGGCCGGATGCGTCTTGCACAGGAGCAGCGGGAGGAGATGATCCCCACACAGCTGTCGTGTTGAATAGTCCGGACTGTTGTTGTTGGCTGACAGACCCTCCAGGGGCTCCCCAGAGGTTTCCCTGTGTAGGCGGGGCGGGTGCAGGCGCACCCCAGCCAGATGTTGCCCCCCATGCCCCGACGCCGGATGTTCCAAGCATGCTTGTGGCCTGCTGTTGCGAGGGTGCCGCTGCCTGTGTGGCCCATGGCGAGGCAGCCGGAGTTGCACTAAATTGCCCGAAAGCTGATGCAGCAGGGGCAGAAGCTGGGGGCGGGGAGGAAAAGAGGGATAGGATGTCCTGCTTGACGTCTTTCTTAAGCCCTTCGGGAGCGGCAGGAGCGGGAGAGGGTGCGTGGAAGTCAAGAGAAAATAGGTCATTTTCTGGCGCTTTGGGCGGAGTTGCGGCAGCGGGAACTGTGGTAGGGGCTGCTGCGCCACGCTGTGCAGTGGCCAAGGAGTTTGTTGGTACTCCCTGGCTTGGATTGGAGGTATAGTTGGATGAAATGAGCCTATGAGCTTGAGCTTGAAGTGTAGTCGTGGCTGCTGGGACGCGTGTGGAGGTATTTGCGGTGGATGCATGTGATCGCGATGCAACGGGAGCTTGCTGCTGTTGCTGCGGAGCGGGGGCTTTTGCTTGGGCGCCGTTCTCGAGGTCAGATGGGTTGGTAGGGGGTGGCCCCTCGAGAGCCCAGCGCCTAGATTCATATTTTGAGCGAACGAAAGATTCCATTTTACTTTCAAGCGAGTTCAGTATGATACCGGATCAACGGGAAGAACACGCACTGCTCGGGTGGGACGTGCCCTGGCTTTAGGTGGGCCTCCCAGTATAAGTTCGCGAGGTGATTTCCCCACTTTTGGATTGACTGTATTCGAGACCTGAGCTTAGACTTCCGAAGCAGAAGGGTAAAACTGACCTCCATCTGTTCCGGCGTCCAGGTATCGAGATCGACGGACTTGACTTTGCTGATATGGGTGCCCATGCCACGGTGGATACCTGAGCATCTGATACACAGAAATACACCACTGCAGAGAGTATCAATACTAGTTGATGAGATTGTGGATGTGCCTACAGATTCCAGGAAGCCCAGCGAGGGTCTGTATAGATGGTCAGGTAGAGTTGGCGCATAGTAAGGCGGGAACTGACCATTGCGTTTACAGTCGGCGCAGACTTTGTTCTCTGGGTGTTTTACGAGCTCGCGCAAGGTGCGAGTAAACTTTTCTGTGGTTGCCTTGTCCTGGCGCGACATCGTGGTTCAAGTCAAGAATTTGGTCAGGTACAGCCACATCACTGCTTTGCTTGTCCACTACATCATTGCAACCAGTCACGACAAATTTGGCTGTTATTACTGTTCAGCTTCAAGTTACTCATCGTGACTCATCTCGTTGGTATACGCTAGCCCTAACCCGCTGTTGCGCAATCTTGGCCTTTTGGTTATAATTACCTATCGCGATCGCGCAACTCAATCGAGCAGACCAATACATTCTCGCTGCGAAGTCGTTACTTTATTATGGCATTGGACACAGCGTCCACTGTGTATCTTCATTGCTGGACGTAGTTTTACTACTTCAGTTAGTGGACGTACTTCGTGATTCGTCCGCCCAAAATGCTCCTGGGGAGATCAATTGGAGAAGGCATTTGGCGTGACTGATGGAACTCAGGAGGGTAGCTTATGGGTGGTGGCGCATCATTTCGGTTCCATTTACAATGGCTGCTCGTTGTGGAATACACATGTATCTACTTACCCATGTATCGCAGTTCCAGAATTGTAAACCTTTTCAAGACAGTTTGCGGCACCCATTGAAAATTGCTTAAATGAGCCAGGCTTTTCTTCTATAAACGAAAAACGTCTTCATTATCCCATGCCCTAATTCAATGCGTAAAAGATGCCTAAATAAGTGCGCGAGGTATATCGTGTGGTAACTAAACAGGCATCAAGAGGTAAACGTCAAAATCTCGTAATTATTCGGGAATTTTCTCGGCGCTATATATCCATCGGGTTAGTGAAGAGGACGCGGGTTTGTAAAGAATACGTACAGAACATCGTCCTTGGCATCGGTGTGGTCCGTGACGCGAAGGTGGATCATAGGGAGAATGAACAGGAGCCCAGCGACAAGGAGAGCCCAAGTCGAGGCAAAGATGCTCATATAACTGTAAACGTGGAGGTAAGAACGAAACCTTCATAAATAGAAATGACTACTCACGGAACCTTGACGGCATCCGCGCGCCACATACCAGCAGCACCAGCGGACTGGAGCGACTTGTCTATTGAATATATGGTCAGCCTCAGCGGTGTAATTCAAAAAATGGAGGCGCACAGAAACCAGCGAAATGTGCCAGCTTGGCGGGGTCGTTCGACATGGCACCCATGAGCCAGTAGGCAGTTGTTTGCCACATAGAGTCGAGGAGACCACAGAAGATGTAGAAGATGATCTTAGCGGCGTAACCGTGGCTGAAGATATCAAGACGGTCCGAATCGGGGGGAACAGAAGCGCGAGTGTACGTCCTGAATACCATGGCAATGAGAGGTTAAATCAAAGTGAAAACAGACCATGGACACTGACTTTTGATAGAAGTAGCCCCAGATGTGAACAATGAAGACGAATGCGAACAGCACTGCCCAACCAGAGAAGGCACGTACACGACGCGACACTCTAGGTTCGTCGAGAAGGCGGCCAATAAGTAGAGATCCGATCATTTGGGAAGTCCAGTAGACCAAATTGTTCAAAGCGCGGGCACGAATGTTGAAGATGGCACCGTTGTAATCGTTGAACTCTGTAGCAGGTTTATCAGAACTTGAGCCCCTCTCCAAATTTGAAGGCTGTAATCAACGTACGCCATGTGTAGAACCAGTTGGAGGCCAAAAACATCGGGAATAGCAAGATGATCATAGGGTCGGTCCGAATAGCGACATAGAGACCGAGGAACTCGGACTTCCATGATGGGTGGCTCACAGTTTTGACCTTGGTACCATCGGTACGGATCATCTTGGCGGGGTCAGCCATGGCGAGGGGGAGGAGCACACCCAGGCAGGTCAGGACAAGGAATCCAATCTATTGACGGAGGTCAGCGTCCACTAGGCCGTAAAAGATCGTATATAGGACATACATAGGTGCCGTTGCTGACTTGCATGTGGCACAATGTAGTTAGTATATGCTGGCACGTTAGCTTGAGCTGGCTCACCGGAGTTGGCCTGCGCGTTTTATTTATGGCTCAGGAACGATTGACCGCAAGATATGGATTTTACTCACCGTAGACTTAAAGTTTTGGCCGAGAGCGACGGAAGCACCCACGACACCACCCAAGTTGAAGATGGTCCAGAAGACACCGATGTATTTTCCCTTCTCACCCTCCGTCGGGTAGGCCATCATGAGAGCACCTTGAGCAGTCCAAAGAAGGCCAGCGCAGATACCGAGAATAGCACCAGCAGCAATAACGAAGCCCTTTGCACCAGGATGAATGTTGATGGCACTGGAGCATATAAGTTTTAGATTCCCGCGAAGTCAAGAATTGAACGCACAGATATGAACCGACATAGAGGGCATATCCAGTAGTACCCAGCATGAGTGTTGTGCGTGAGCCCAGTTTGTTGTTAATGGATCTGGTAGTGAATATGTCAGTATTGTATGGTTTCAAAGACCTATAAAAACCACACGAACCCAGCGAAGAATGCACAAAAAGCAAAGGTTGCATAGAGAGCCGCGTTGGAGTTCGCGCCTGTGGTATTGTCGACCTGACCACCACCACCAAGACCGTTCAAAGAATTGAAGAGACCTAACAGCATTCCATTAGCCACAAGCCACGACAAATACAACATAGAAGAATCTTACCTGGGCACATGAAGCAGACGAAACCCAGAATACATGTCTGGCACAATCGACGTGTCAGACGTTATGAAGAACGAAGCAGCGAGGAAATTTACCTGGGTGAGAGGGTGATAGTACAACCCCTTCAGTCCAGTGGGCCGCTCGAAGACCTGCTGGGATGCAGCGTCGCTATTGGAACCCTTCTCGGTATCGACAACGTCAGTCATGTCGAGCAGCGTCTAGATGTGAACGGCAACAGGTGGGCGAGGAAAGCAGGCATCCTACCGACCAATATAAGTAGTCAAAATGGAAGCGGGCATGCAATCAAAATCTCACGAGGTGCAGTATGGACCATCTGACGCCGCCATGAGAGCCTGGCACAAGTTTGCGGGTCTATGAGCCCGGCGCCAGGAACGTCGGTAGATTGGAGATAACATCAAATTACCCCCCCAGCAGTTTAGCCAGCGCCTCTGGGTTGCACATGAGCCATGTCGACAAGTTCAAACCTGCTCTATAATTTCCAATCACCGGGACCACATGGTTCCATAGTCGCGGAGTATCAATATCGCTCCATCCGAGCAAGGCTCGTTTCAACAACATGGGAACAAAACCTTCACCACCGACGATAAGCGTTGCCTTTGATTATCAGCTTCTTCCAAGAGTGAGTATAATTCCGGTGCGGCACAATTTCATGAAGTACCCTTGTTCTGTACCTGTAAGAGTTGTCAACAGTTTCCATGCGTAGATGCGGGACATATTCCGGGGGCAGAAATATTATCGGCCAGCCCAATAGGGAGTGGTGAGCCGCCGGCCGGATAGATGACATTCTTTATGGAGATCTACGGATCCATATGTCTTCTAGCCTTCCTCCACCGTCATCGAATTGATTTTCGTCTGGACAATGTGACTTGGCTGTATGTTCGGTCCTCTCATCTGACCACTCGACAATGTGGTCTCCGACGCCTTGTGCATCAAAGCCACCTTCAATTCAGTATTATTCCGTAAGGGGCCTAACAGGAGGACAGCAGGATCAATAAACTTCGATACCAGGCCATATCCGCACCAAGTTTGAGAGAACACCGCTGCCCCCCGCTTGTTAATATCCGTTGAATAACTACCCCTGAGGTCTGCTATCCGGAAGCCAAGTGGCGGTCCTACACACACTGAGCTGTTCAGAATCCAGATTGAGAGATAACGTCTACAGTGACGTCGACGTCAACTAAAGGAAGAGCTCGCTTGGAGCTCGCCAAGCCTTCCCGAGGCAAATTTTAGTCGCCGCGAGTAAGGATGGGTTCTACCATACCAGATTCTACGCACCTTTTCTGTGGCGATGCAGACAAAACAACAGAGCCGCGATGCCCGGAGAGGTGGTGTTCACGCCTGGAGGTTCACTTCTCTGTCAGGGGCTTCGATGTCACACGACACCTACATCGCGTACCAGCGCGTACCTTGAATTAACCAAGCACCGCTAGGTTTAAGAATCAAGCCCCATAAATTATTTTACAATTGATCGACGTAAATAGAGAGTATGTAGATAAATAATACATGCGCATAACAACCTCCCGCTGCCTCAACAGAACTACCGAGGGTTCGTACTAGACGAGACACCAGCCAGATCACCACGCTCTCTTTTTCGATTTCTCACTTCACGTATCGTCGTGTCGCCCGTCGGTGTCCGCACTTCCACTTCCGCCGCTACCCGGACATTTCCCAAGTCATCCATCCGCGCGCTATATGAGCGAAGTGACAGCGGGTGAGAATCGCGGCTGGTAGTCAGGGAGGACCACTCACAGCACTTCATCCGCATAGTCAGTATGTTCTTTGACACGTATGAATATCATGGGCAGCGCGAAAACGAGCCCAGCAACTAAAAGCGCCCAAGTCGAAATGAACACATTCATGAACCTGCAACGAGCGCTAAGCATTGCAATCTCCGGTCCATACCATGAGGACTGCACGTACGGGACCTTCACTGCATCAGCTCGCCATACGCCTGCGGCGGCCGCGGACTGGAACGATTTGTCTATAGAATAAGCCTCGTCAGCTATTACGACACGCTTACGGAGTTCACACACGTACAAAACCCCGTAAAGTGCGCCAGCTTGGCCGGGTCATTCGACATTGCGCCCATGATCCAATACGCCGTCGTCTGCCACATTGCATCTAGGAGGCCGCAAAATATGTACAGCAGTATCTTCGCAGTGTACCCTGCGTCAAAGATGTCCATCTTCTGTGAATCAGCAGGGATCGATTCGCGCGTGTATCCCCTATCAGGCGAAGAAGAGAAGCGGTGTGTGAGCGGGGAAATTCTGGAAACGTGTGGGCGTGACGTACTTTTGGTAAAAGAAGGCCCAGATATGGACGACGAATACCATAATGAAGAGAATCGCCCATCCTGAAAACGCGCGCGTGCGGCGCGTAATTGTCGGCTGGTCGAGGAGGAAGCCTATTGAGATGGAGCCGACAATCTGCGCCAGCCAATACACCAAGTTGTTGAGCGAGCGCGCCCGGATATTGAATAGCGCATTGTTATACTCATTGAATTCTGGGAGAGATGGAGTCAGGAGGAGGGAATGCAGGCCGGCCGAGAAACGCGGACGCACGCCAAGTATAGAACCAATTGGACGTGAAAAACATGGGGAAGAGGAGCAAGATCATCGGGTCGGTCTTGAGGGTTAGCCAGAGGCCGTAGATTTCTACCTTCCATGAGGGATGCCGGGGCGCGGTGACCTTGGTCCCGTCTGTCCTGACCATTTTATTTGAGTCCACCATCAGAAGCGGTATGAGGACGCCGATGAGAGTCAGGATTAGAAAGGCAATCTAAAGACCAAATGGTAAGGTGAGCATTAGGCATGAGAGAGAAACCACGAACATAGGTGCCATTGCCGACTTAAAGTTTGGAGTCTTGTGAGACTGACATTTCGCGTCAAGATGTATCGGGAAATCTTACCAGAGTTGGCCTGCGCAGACAAAAATACAATCAATTCCACGTGGAATGCAAGGGAGCGGCGAAGAGGGCGGACATAATGAACACTGACAATACCTTTGAATGGAAGTTCTGTCCTAAGGACACCGACGCGCCAACGACTGCACCTAGGTTAAAGATGGCCCAAAAGACGCCTATGAAGAGGCCCTTCTGTGATTCTGTCGGATACGCAAGCATCAAAGATCCCTGGGCTGTCCATAAGAGTCCAGCGCAGAGCCCCAAGACGGCGCCAGCCCCGATGACGAACCCCCCCGCCTTTGGATGTATATTTACCGCACTGCACAAGGATAGAACACACTGTAGGGCAAAGGAAGGCTGAGAATGACAGGTTTACGTACAGAAATGACCCGATGTAGAGCGCGTATCCTGTGCTTCCGAGTAAGAGGGCACGTTTTGCACCAATTTTATTTGTAACGGATCTGTGTAGGGGGGGGGGGGGGGGGGGATGGGGGCGGGGCGTGAAAAAAAGGAGGGGGAACGGAGCCCGGAAAAAGGGGACGAGGGAGAAGGGGGGGGCTAGGGGTGGGAGGTGGGTTTGA